>JAUNZO010003502.1:0-13860 GCA_031894775.1 Chloris gayana
CCTTTCCTATAACCTAACGGTCTTAGTATCCGCTTTGTTTCCATACCGGTCTACGGGATCTTCTGTTATCCCGGATCGGTCGAAGACCGATCTGTTGCCTATCGCCATCGTCTTTATCTTCCTTAATTTGCCACCATGTCTCTGCGCATCCATTCCTTCATCATCCGTATACCCATAAGGCAAGTATACGACAGCAGCCCCGAGTAATTTTTGATTTAACCTTGAATAAGACTAACCGAGTCTTCCGCTCGTTGGTCTTTATTCATGGTAAAATTGAAAAGAACTCCAATCTGCAAACTAGTTTCTTTTTTCTTCATTGGTGCTTTTCAAGAAGCCCAAAAAATTTATTATTTTTTCACCTTTCATATTACCTAATTAGGTAATCGTAGCTTATTCTTCTCACGGTGCGCCGACTAGGCGCACCCAATTAGGTATAGCCCCGACTCTTGGATCATTTGAACTCCTTTCAAATAATGCAAGAGTCCACTAGTTGATTCTTCATTACTTCCTCCAATATGCAATCTCTATTGACTTGCTCCTTTCAATTTCCATTATTTTCCACTTCCCACGATCTTCACATACCGCTCTTAGATACGGTGCACCGGTTAGGTGCCCCTAATTAGGTATAGCCCCCGACTCTTGGATCATTTGGGAATCACAAATAATGCAAGAGTCTTTATTGAGAGATTACGCTGTATTATTTCCCATCAAATCACATTCCTCTTAGCAAGTTTTTGCCAAGAACATATTCTCCAGGACCGGTCATACCGATCAGAATTTCTTATCCCCTATATATTCTCACAAATTTCACATAATAGACAGCCTAAATCAGCCTGGCCTCATAATTCGCTTAGTGAATTTTCACTAAGAACTTAAATTTTGGTTGATCGGACCAGTTTATTCCCTTTATTCTCACAGCGACTCGAGTCTCCAAAGCCTATAATCAGTCGGATGATTAACACCCATAGCCTAAGGCATCCTTTATCACCGAGCGATGTAAAATCTAACTCTCTCATACTTGCTGAATTGTAAAATTCAACATAACTTTTAATTCTCGTCTGAAAATTTCCATATTTCAGACCGCCTTATTGCTTTCTTAAGAGCACGACGGCTCATTCTTATGACCGTTAAGTCATAATTAACGCAGACAACAAATCATTAACTTCCTTATGGCCGTTAGGTCATAATTGCATAGTTACGACATTCCTTGGGCCTCTTAAAAAGGCCCAATAACTTTTCAGCCCCGGGCCCATCCCAGTGTCTATAAAAGAAAACGAAAAGTCGACCTAGGTCAACCACTGCTCTCGAAGCTCATACGCGCCCGCCATTTGCTTTCGTTCCATTGCGTTCTCCTCCCTCATTAACGAATTCCAAGTTTTCCTTTTCCATCTTCTCAAGATGGGCAAGAAGAAATCCACCACTGCTCCCTCATCTTCTTCCTCCGTTCCTCGCGATCAACTTCCGTTCGGGGTCCAAGATCTTGGTCCTAGCAAGGTTACGGAATCCTCCTTGAAAGAAGCGAGTTAAAGATGGGTATCTTCCTCCTCAACCCATCTTAAGCTGGAGTGTTCCTTCCCCGACCAAATTCCCTGGGGTATAGACCAATCTCAACAACTCGTATTCAAAGCCTTTTTCCTCCGCGGCCTTGACCTCCCCTGCTTGTTCTTTCTTTAGGGGTCTTCTTTTCTTCTACGAGATGGGAGTTAGGGAATCTTAACCCTAACTCCATCCTTCGAATCGCATTTTTTTCATTTGTGTGAAGCTTTCCTTGGGGTCCTCCCCCACTTTAAGCTGTTTCAATATCTATTTCAAATCCGCCCGCTTCAGTCATCGGACCGCCGGCTGCGGTTGGCGGTGTAGGAATCCGATCTTTGGAGCGCGGATGAATATTTCTCCTTATCCTTGAATAATAGCATAGCTCACTGGAAAAAAGGCTGGTTTTTCTGCGACAATCCTCAACCATCTCTTCCCGCTTTCAATGCAAAGGTGGCCAAGAATTTTCCTACCGCAGAAACCAGGAAAAAACTCAAGGAGGATGATGAAGTTCTTGCACTTCTCGCCTATATCCGATACACGAAGGACGTTAAAGGTGTAACCGCCGAGACGATCCTCCGGAGCTTCATAGTGCGTCGCGTCCAACCACTCAAGAAGCGGGAGCACCCTGCTTGGCTCTTCAATGAAGATACCGCCATGCCCTTAGACGGAACTCTCCTACCCGACAAGGATCGGTTGGAAGTTCGGATTAAGCAAATGCTTGCAACCAAACCCCGACCTATCTGGATGCACAAGAGTGGGGTTAGCTTTTAGCTCAAGCAACCCTCGTGACGTTGTAAGTTTCTTTTCCTATTTCTTTAAATTTTTATTGCTTATCGCCATCATTTACTTATAAAGATTTAATCTTTATAATCGCAGAAAATGGATAACTACAGAAGTCATCCTCCTCTTCCTCCCGATGACACTTAGGGGAGGACTACGCCAATAATGCTGCTCCGCTTGCTTGTTCAAGTCGGTCGACTAAAAAATCATCGGACCGGTCTTTTCCTCTTCCTCCTAGTATAGCCCCCAAGATCACAAAGTCCGGGACCGTGGTTCAAGCTCCTAGTACAAGAAGACGTACTACTTCCTTGACCATCGGCGGACCTGCTGCTCCTCCAACTATCCCTCTTGTCGCTCCCGGCGATACTCGCTCGAAGGCACGGAGGCTTGAAGACCGCCGGCGGGAAGAAGAAGCCGTGGAAAGGGATCGCCGAGCGGCTACGGCCATTCTTGAAGCTTCACTGGGAAAACTCAAGGCACTTACGCCTCGGTCGACCCTTTGTCGAAAGTCCCTAAAAGATCCCGGTATGGTCACCGGACCGGTTCTTCGATCTTTGGAGATTCAGCTCCAACTCCGCAAGCCAATCCAGCGGAGAAAAGAGCTGCAGATAGCGGTGGTGGGATTACCCAAGGCCCATCCAAAAGGGGCAAAACCTCCACCGGCTTCAAGAAAGCTTCCTCGTAAGTTATCCGGACTATCATAAATTTTCTTTTTTCTGAACCATTCCATCTGTCAAAAACTCCTTAGGTGCCTAAGCTCCTCATTCTAATCTAATTAATATTGCTTTTTCTTACAGAATTCCCTCTAACTTCCAAGCTAGCATAGCTAGCTTTCTAAGAAATAAGTCTTCCTCAAAAGCTCCTCCTTCGATGTCCCCGCTGCTTCCCCGACATGCCACGGACCGGCTCCACTCCTAACACCTCTTCCGCTGTCCCTGCTACTCCAAGCGTAGCAGCTCACGGTGCGGCTCCTACACAGGAATTCCCTGCCGTCTCAAGCTTAGAAACGGAAAATCAACCATCCAACGTTGAAAACCCTTCTTACGGCAACCCTTCTCCCGAGGCCACCCTATTCCAAATCCCTCCAGAGCTCTCATTTGGACCGGTCCGGATGGAAGAGATTCCCCGCCGTGCCGGGACAACTCGCAAATCTCCTGGAGAACCCAAGCCGGCAAAAATGGTGGTTGGAGAGGTAGAGGTGGACAGCTCTAGTGGAGCCGGAACCTTCACTGCAACAGCTCAATGGGACGCCCTCCGGGAAGAAGAGGCCTTGAAGAATTTCTCGAGAATCGGCCAAGTATATTCTTATCCTTTAACAATTCTTCTCAAGCGATCTGCTTTTGATCACCAAATTTTCTCACTATCTTCTCTCTCTTTTTTTTATCTCTTCGTTTTAGGTTCTTTTGAAAAGCTCCGAGGCCAAGACCGCTATTATCACCCACCTGTAGGAAGAACTTTATACCAATCAAGAACGATTGGTTGAGCTAGAGACTCGGACCGCCGGTCCGAAGGCAAAGGAGGATGATCTCCGGAAGAGAGAAGCCAACTTGCAAAATACCCATCGAATGATGGAGGAGCGCCGGAAAGAGATCTTAAAACTTCGTCAAGCGAATCAAAGTAATATTCTCAATTTTTCCCTTTATATCTCATATATATATATAACCCCGCGCTAATGGGCACCCTGGGTACTGAATAGTTATTCAGTACCCAACCTAATTAGCGCATCAGTCCCTCCTGGTTGTAACCAAGTGCACCAGGCCAACCAACCGTGCACCTTAAAGCCACACATTAATTAAAACAATGGACATATGATTCCACATTAAAGTCACGGATGCATGCAAATTAATTCTCTCTCCAACCTGCATATGCGTGCATATTAATTAATTTCTGTCCCCCATGATCCCTACAGGCTTTAGGAAACTGATCGATCATTTTCTTTCTTCATCTATGGGGAAAAATTGTTTCATTTTCCAAAACAAAATCAGATCCATATATGCATGGTAGGTTGACTCATAGAATTTTTACTATATAATGTTGACTCTTATTATTACTATCTGACATTTACGTATTTTCAGAATAAATGACTAAGTTTTTACTATCTAGTCTATAGGGGAAGTATAGAGTTGTAAATTTCACCAGTGTGAAATAATAAGGATAAATTTGGATGGAGCTTAAAGATTAATATTAATGTGCAAGTAATCTATTCATAGAATCAAAACTTGTAAGTGTAAAAGTCCCATTGATACAAATGTAAATACTATAGAAAACAGCTTCAATCATGGGTTCATGTTCTTGTTTGTGAAAACTACCAAACATAACCATCAATTCCACTGTGGAGTACATGGGACAATATATTTTGTGTGTAAATACTGTGAAACATAGGCGTAAATTTCACCAATGAGTTTTTAAGCTTAATTTTAGGCTTTAGTGAATAGAGTTTTTATTTGCCTATCAACTCATGACTTATAAAAGATTATGGTTGTGGATACATTTTTTTACTATCAAGGATTGTGATCATAAAGTTAGTAATATTTACAATGACATAGAAATGTTTTTATGCACAGCTGCACGACTGGCCAAGATCTAGAAAGAATAATACTCAGTTGATAGGAAATTTGTCATGGTAACAACAATAGTAAATCATTTTTTCTTCATCTGATAAAGATTTTACAGTCATGACTTTAGAGACAAGTGCATGAATGATAAAAGGGTATTATATCAACTTATTAGATTTCATAGTTTAAAATTGACCAGGAGATAATCAATATGCCAGTCAAAAAGAGTGAGAAAAGCCTAACAAATATTTCTTTCAAGCATAAAATCGTCTCAGATTTTACTCCAGATATATGTAAATAATTTACATGTAAGGGGGTCAGCAATGTTTTTTATTACAGGCCATATTTAGGAAAGATGGTCATCTCTGCTCAAATGTGTGGTGGCTCCACCAGGTCATGCATGGCGTATAAAAGGTTCACCACAGATCAGATTTACACAGGGATTTCATCAACAGATTACTACCATGACTATTTTCCGAGGACATATTTTATAGTTGACATATAAGGATTTTATGATTTAGATCCAAGGATCTTACAACATGAATCCTAGGTGCTCGTACGTAGAATTTAGCAATTTAGGTAGTAAGGGACAGCCGCATGTATGGAAGAAATATAAATGGTTAATCAAGTTGCCACTAATTAGTGAGTAACATTAATTGCTCAATATTTATTAGGAATGGAAATCCTATTACCGCAAACACATCCATATCCACTGGTTTCTTTCTTTTTCCATTTTCTATGACCTTTTCTACTGAAACTTCAATTCACATTGCATTATACGTGGGTTTTAACCTTTCTATGTACAAAACAAGCTCCGTGACCAATTATTTTGATACGTCTTATATATAACAACCTCCAGCTATAAAACAATATTTTGATAAAATAGGATTTTTAACTATGAGCCAACATTTATTATTTTTAAGCACCAATTATTTATGGTCTGTTTCAGAGACACATGCCTATCCAAAGATCTATGGTTCCCAAACACGTTTTTACGGTTGGAAATGACTCACCTAATAATATGTTCTTCAGCATTGCAATCAAATTGTAAAAAGTTGTTGTTCAAACTATGAAAACTAGCCATGCCGAATAATAATAACCCGTTGCATGTATTATATAGTCTATACTAACAATCAAGTGCCGTTGTATGCAAGAGTGTCAAATCCTTTTCCACACACATGTCACTTTTTATGATTTCAAGTTTTCTCATCAAGCATGATATTTTATACTCAAAGATTGTAGTTTTTTTAAAACTAAAGATATAGGACGAGTAAAATGTTTATTAACACACTATCCACAACCTTCTATGTTATAGTTAATGGAAATATTATTACTATTTTACAACTTAAAATGAAGCCCTACTAGAAAGTCTTGCACTTAAAAACTGTAGAGTATAAACAACTTTGAGGTTCTGCAGGATATTATTTCAGGATCCTTTTTCATTGCAAATATTATTCATTGTAATCGTAAAAACCTCTAAATCTCATAGTAAACTATGTGATAATAGTGATGATGTTTTATTCTTGTAATCCAAATTTTAACCATCAGATTGTTTCGTCTAATCATAAAATATTGTTAGTTTTATGGTCACAATGATTGGTAGTAAAACATTTGTCCCATAAGTATAAATGTTTTCCGATCACAAGCTAATAGGTTCATAAAAACCTTTAAGTAACTGCAAACAATATTATTATTATTATTATTATTATGGAGATACGTCAATAGGCATTTGTATGGAGTAAAATGATATAAGATTTCAGATTTCAGTCACCAATGACAAAACGACAGACCTGATGATTAATTGCCTTGAAGCATAAAATCTTTCAGACTTTACTTTGACAGTGTCAGGCTATGTTAGGTATAATATGGTCATATCTACCTACTTTATTAGTTTAGATGATAGCACATTCTGAGTAAATTATTCTGTTTACTTGCAAATAAATCGAAAATCTCTATTACTGATGTACTGTTTCTTTATTTGCAAATGCCATTGACTCTTTGTTGTCAAATCTCAGGTGAAGCCCATGTTTATGGTTGGTTGGCACAAAACATCTGCTAGAGAGAAGCACCTCATCATGCTCATGATGCGGATCTGAATACTCCACAGAAAATACGAGTTAAAAAATACTCTTAACTAATAAGATGACAAGATGGGAAATAATTAAGTCTGGAAAAATGAATTATCAGCTTGTGATTTATTTTAGATAGAGACATGAATTCTCCGTGCAGTAAAGAAAGAAGTGTTCTGCTCTATTAGCTAGTAATCAAGTTCTAATCGAAAACGGATCAAGCATGGAAAGATAAAATGTCAAAACAAGAACACCAACTTGTGATTCGTTCAAGGAGAAACCCACAACTGAATATGAAAAAGGCTACTAGAAGAATCAGATCATGGATAAAAGGCCTAATCGATGTCCCATATCCCGCCATCCAGGTTTATTCATGAAAGACGCACCACCTGAATAATCAAAATTGAGGAAACCATTAGCTGGCTGCTAGCAAACAAATTAAATAAATAACAAAAAGGTGGAGACTTACGTTGAGGAAGCAGATCCTTGGTTGAGGCTGCATCTGCTGCACCGGTCCAGCAGCTATGCTGCTGAAACTGCCATAATCGCTTCCGGCCGCGTAATGGGTATTCCGTCATGTTCACGGATGGACCTCCCTGAAACAACTGTTTCCAGGTTGGTCATATTGATATGGACGGCCTGCTATTGTGAATAGGAAAAAAAGCTCTGTGACTAATTGCTCATCCAAGTTATGGCAGGAAAGAGACAAGAATAAATAAGGCCGCAAGATGGAAGGAAAGAAATCATTCGTTAATTAATGTCTCAAATTACGGAGTGACCAGACATTAATTTATATTTATTAAGAATTGTGGACATGCAACAAAATACGTGCATGCATGTTAAATGGAGAGGTGGCGTCGATTAGTGCCTAACCTGGTGTGCAGATGGTTCGGTTAGTTGGCCTGGGTACTGAATATCTTATTCAGTACCCAGGGCACTGTATAGGGGTCCTCTATTTCGTCAGTGAAGTCCTGACAGAATCTAAGGTGCGGTATTTGCAAATTCGGAAGCTAATTTATGCAATAGTCATCACATCCAGGAAGCTTAAGCACTACTTCCAAGCTCACCCAATAAAGGTGAAGACTGGATTTGCTATTGGAGATGTGGTGAGGAATCGTGAAGCGGTCGGTACAATTGCCAAGTGGGCAGTTGAGCTTGGCCAGTATGAGATTACATTCTCTCAACAAACGACGATCAAGGGGCAAGCTTTGGCGGATTTCTTCACCGAGTGGCTTGAAACTCAGATTCCACCAGCTATTACGGACTACGAGTATTGGGAGATGTACTTCGACGGTTTCCTGCAGCTCTCGGGCGCGGGGGCTGGTGTGGAGCTCCTGACTCATAGAAAGGATTCAATGCGGTATGTGCTACAGATGCATTTTAGAGCATCTAACAATGCGACGGAATATGAGGCTCTCCTTCATGGGCTTCATGTGGCAATTTCGCTGGGAGTCAAGCGTTTGGATGTGTATGAGGACTCGGTCCTTGTTATCAATGAGATCAACAAGGAGTGGAACGCCAACGATGACAACATGATCGCATACCGCCGGGAGGTCCGGAAGCTCGAAGACAAATTTGATGGTCTTCGATTTACGCATATATTGCGTGAGAAGAATTCTGCAACGAGATGAATTGACAAAGATGGGATCTTCAAGGCAGGCAGTACCTTCGGGAGTTTTTCTTCAAGTTTTGGAGAAGCCTTCGGTCAAAATAGTTCAA
Source organism: Chloris gayana (assembly GCA_031894775.1). Taxonomy (NCBI): domain Eukaryota; kingdom Viridiplantae; phylum Streptophyta; class Magnoliopsida; order Poales; family Poaceae; genus Chloris; species Chloris gayana. Next base: position 8,660 of record JAUNZO010003502.1, read on the forward strand.
AAGACCGCTGCGCTGAAGTTACTGAGCCGGCCAACCGGTCCAAACTGATGATCAGACTGTTGCAGCGAGATGAGGCACCGGTCATTACTAATGAAGATGCTGCAGAAAGTGAAGTTATGATGATTGATATGGATTGGCGCTCACCATTCATTGATTATTTGCGAGTTAGAGATGCTGCCGGAAGACAAGACTGCTCAACGGCGGTTGAAAATACAAGCAAGGCAATATTTGCTGGTTGAGGATGAGCTTTACAAGCGTGGAGGGCACAACATTTTGATGAAGTGTATCTCTACTAATGATGGCCTCAAGTTATTGGAGGAAATTCATGGTGGAATCTACAGAAATCATGCATCTGCGAAGACCCTCGTTGCAAAGGCATCGGATGCTAAGCAAGTAGTCGGGACATGTGAAGATGCTAAGCATCTGCGAAGACCCTCGTTACAAGGCTTTTATTGGCTGACCGCGGTTGAAGATGCTAAGCAAGTAGTCGGGACATGTGAAGAGCTGCCAGTTTTTGTGCGCCGATCACATGTTCCTGCTCATGAACTACGGATGATACCTATGACTTAGCCGTTTGCAACTTGGGGGTTGGATATTGTTGGTCCATTCAAGAAGGCGCCTGGAGGTTTCACTCATCTTTTTGTCGCCATGGACAAGTTCTCCAAATGGGTAGAAGCTGAGGCGGTAACCAAGACGACGACGCAGAGGGCGATCAAGTTCTTGGAAAATATCTTTGTTCGTTTCGGAACTCCACACTGCATTATCACGAGACAATGGACCGCAATTCACTTCGGATAATTTCAAGCAATTTACGGAAGATTTGGGCATTAAGATTAATTATGCGTCGGTATCACATCCGCAAAGCAATGGGCAGGTAGAACGAGCAAATGGCATGATCTTGACCGGTCTAAAGCCAAGGATTTTTGACCGCTTGAAACCTTATGCTGGCAAGTGGGTTAAGGAGTTGTCCTGGGTCCTATGGGGGCAGCGTACGAACACTAGTCGTGCAACAGGGCAATCTCCTTTTTCCCTTGTATATGAATCTGAACCGATGTTGCCTTCGAGAGGTTAATTTGGTCTCCGTCGAGTGCGGAATTATGATGAACAGGCATATGATGATCAACGTCGGATGGAGTTGATTGCCGCGAGATGAATTGCGTGAACAAGCCCTCATAAGAGCGGCTAGGTATCATCAAGGCCTACGACGGTATCATGATCGCAGCATGAGGACAAGAGTTTTTCAAATTGGAGATTTGGTGCTCGGGAAGATTCGGTCTACTAAGAACCGACATAAGTTGTCACCGGTGCGGGAGGGTCCGTTCGTGGTTAAATCAATTTCCAGACCAGGGGCTTATAGACTTGTGACCGTGGAAGAAGAGGAAATCCCCAATTCTTGGAACATTGATCAGCTATGTCGTTTTTATACCTAGCATTTTTTTGTATTTTCAGCTTATGTAATATTATGCTCATGATAGCTCTTTGATAATATGAATTATATCAATTTTGCCTATCTGCATACCTTTTGTTTTTGTCTCGAAACATTAATTTTGAATTATTTTTCCGAACCGGAGGGCTGCTATTTGATAGTAATCAGTTAAATTGGTGAAATCTTGAATTCTAGGAATGATTTAATATTGGAGCCACATGATCTCGTTAACAAGACCGCCTCCATGAGCTATACCCAGTGCCATTGTGAACGAGCGGTCATTTCATGGTTTGGTTGCGTTGAGTTAACAATCGTGTTTTGTCTCGGATGTTATCGGTCCTAGCAGGATATAAAGTTTTTTGTTAATGACCGGTGTTGTGAATTAAATAATTCGGTATATGATTATTATCTAACGCTGCATGTACGTGCGAGGAAAGTAATTATATATTGAAGAATAACATTCGTAGACATCGAGAGTTTAGTAGTAAATAATATAAGTATTTATATTAAAAGCAAAATTACATGTTTTGTACATGAATGTTTTTACGAGATACTACTACAACCTAAGAGTCGGGCCCTCCGCTGCCGGATGTGCCAGCATCACCGGTCTTGGGTGCATCCACGAGGGAGTCCGAAGTCGTCTCCTCGGAGTCCGCTAAGGCGCTGAAATCTAGATAATCGGACTGGTCCTCTTCGTTGATCGCATCGCCGGCGATGGGCATGGCAATGGCTTCGTCGAGCGGCTCCGGGGTGGGGTTCACCGGCAGGTCCTTCACCGAGATGAGACACGGTATTGATCAATGAATTCTTCAACTCATTGAACCGGTCTTTCCTTGTGTCCGTATGGGCTCCAATCTTGACAAAATTCAAGTCGCATTGCTCCACCGGGATCCGGGATTGTATAGTAGCCGCAATTTGCGCTCCGTCGGAAGTAGCCACCATTCTGCAGGTGATCTTCGATTCGGCGGGGAGCATCCCATAGAGCATTCTCGAGGCCGAGGGGTTCATTCCGGAGAATGTTCCCCCACCAAGGTACTCAACGAGCCTCTTGGCTCCAGCTGCGAGCTCTGGAGTGTAGGAAAGAGAAAAGGAGTGAGGATTGCAGAATTTAGACCGATTAATCGGTCCGAGAAAGAATCTTGAGAAAAATTGACGAACGGGAAGATGAGGGAACTTACGCTCGCGAGACAAATCCATGTCTTGAAATCTTCGCTTCATTGTGGCAGCAGCGGATTCGAGCTTTTCCTTAGCCCTTAGCAATCCTTGGATTTCATCTTCCCCGGTTTTGAGTCCTTGCCGAGCGAAGCGTGTGCTTCTCGACCGCTGCCTCCTTATCCTCTTGAGCGACTTGGGCAGCTTCAAGCGCCCGGTTCGGAGCGGTCCGAAGGTCTTTATTGTGCTTCATCACTTGATCCAGCTTAGACCGAGCGGTCTTTGCCGAGTCAAGCGACCACTTTAAAATGTCATCTTTGGCGGTCGGGTCGCCTTCCAGCTCTTGAATCCGAGCTACCATTGCTTCTTCACGTCCGGCGCCTTCTTTTAAGGCGATCGTCCGGAGCAACATCTTCTCATTAAGTGTTTTCTCGATGTTTTTGTATGTTGCTACCAGATTTTTTGAGCTGAAAGGAATAAAATACCGGTCATACAAGTGTTCAAGATGAAGAATTGATTCTCAAAAAAAGATGAAGAATTGAGTATATAAGGGCTCACCTTTGATTTCCTTATTAAGGAGAAGGATCTCCTTGCGTCGTTCCTCCATAATTTATTGGGTGTTCCCAGATTCCGCTCCCTGCGTTTGAGCTCTTCTTCTTTAGAGTGCAGGGAGGCGGTCCGCACCTCCGGTTCTTGTAGTTTACGGGTCTTATGGGATAATTCCTCTTGAAGATGTTTGATGATTTCTGTGTTAGCTTTGGAGCTCTTCAAGAGGGCCTGTTGAGGAATTGGAAAGGCGAGTTAGATGATCCAGGGATGATGAAGTTAAGATTGCGGACGGAACATGAATATATACCTTCCTTCGGTGAATTGATGGAGAGCTTCCTCTTCTTGTTCTTCGCTCCACTTTGCAGTGGAGGTGAACTCCCACGCTCCGCTGCTCTCGTCAACGGTGGCTTCGCTGATTACGATCCCTGTGAGTTTGGGCTCGGTGGGGACCGATCGGGTGGAGGAACGTGGGCGTCTTGGGATTTCTTCCGCCCGGACCGGTTGAGGTCGACCCATTGAAAATGATCCCGAGGTCCGGGCAGGATGAGTGAAGGGGCCGAAGTACCCGCTTCATCTTTTGAAAGTCGTGGCTCGGGGGTTACTTCTGGTTCCTTGGTAGTTGTGACGGTCTCTTCGACCGGTGTTGGTCCACCGGTCGGAGCCGTCGGGATTTTTGTGAGTCTTGAGGATGTGGTGCCTCGGAGTCTTCTCCGCAGATCTCGGGGCTGCGGTCTGCTGGGTCTTCTCGGGTGTCTTGGCCAGCATGCCTCCCAAGGTAGTTTGCAAATTAGAGGGCACGCCGAGAGGAGAATATGAGTTAATTAACGGAGAATTGATTAAAGAAGAACAATGAGCTGCAGAATTATGGAAGTTACCTAGGGGCTTTTACGAGGCCGGAGGATGGCTTTGCCTTCTTTTTATTGGCTCTTGAGAGCCACTGCCGGATTCTTGGGCGCTTCTCTTGGCAGCGGTCCAGTGCTCGAGGAGCAGGGACGACGTTTTCTTCAGAATGCTGCTTTGAGCACCGGATTGTGCCTTTTGACCGGTAGCAGCATCTTGTACGATCGAGTTGCCTTGAGCGCCGGTCTTTTGTGTACTCTTCTTAGTGCCGGTGCCTATGCGGACACCGGTCCGAGGAGGAGGAGTATTCCTACGCTTGCGTGGCACTTTGTCCAGGGGGTCTACGGTTTGAGGTGTGCTTGTTGAGGTCCCATGGACAGCCGCCCGAGCTGCCTTGATGTCCTTATCTCTTAGCTCGGCTTCCCGGCGCTGCGGTTCCTTGCGTTCGGCGTCGGTTCGGGAATCCCCGCTTGTGGAGCAGGAGTACCGACCGCTCGGTTCCGGACCGAGTGGTCCTTGTGGACAGTCCGGGGCTTGGAGGCGCGTTGGAGGCGAAGTGTCGATTTCTTGGTAGTCTTCTCCCCATGTGTCGCTGGTTGGAAGCGGGGATGGCTTTTAAAGCGGTCTAGCTCCTGTTTAATAGAGTAATTGATCAAAAAATTGAATATAAGAAATAGTGGTATTAAGCAAAGCATGCTAGTAAGGCGGTCTTACTGATGGGCGAGGATTCTCGGAGCTGAAGGCCACATGGACCTTGTCGTATAGCCGCTTACATCCACACCAGAGAGAATTTTCTGTATACGGATGTTCATCCGGTCTAAGCTGGGGTGACCTGAGTCATCACCGGAGTTGCCATTCTCCTTGAAGAGCCATCCGGGGTGATCTAGCACTTGAGATGCTTGTACTCCCCGGACGATGAAACTCCGGATGATTGTTTCAGCGGTGACACCTTTGTCTCTTTTCGGAGCTTTAATCATCTAGAGTAGAGCGAGAAACTTGGGGATCTTAATTCAACTTTTCCCTTAGGCCCTTGGGGCTCCAATTGGCACGTTCTCTTGCAACTTCGGCTTTGTATGAAGGAAGTTGTCGGGTGACAATAGTAGCGACGCCACGCGGCGCAGCTGGACAACCAATTGGATACTAACTACGAGAAGGCTAAGACGTAAAAGGGCCCAACACGAAGGCCCGGAGACGGCCCGGGGACTTGAATATAAGCAACCACGGGACGGCCCAC
>JAUNZO010003503.1:0-193977 GCA_031894775.1 Chloris gayana
TGTCCTGCGAAATAAAGATAAAAATTTTCAGTCCCCATCATATTTGACGTGTGTTTCAAACAGGAGGATGGACGCAATATGGAAGATGGGCAGAAATAATAACTAGAAATGCGACACAAAGTATTGTTGATACATTTACAGGAATAATCGATTTAAGTTCCTTTTGCCCATATAGCCGACCATCGGTAATCTCATTATTAGTTGAGAACTCTCTGGTAGTATGCTTGTTACACCGATCAGCTATGAGCTAAACAGATGAAACGAAAATGCAAATAAGTTTCTTTAGAACTTAAATAAATTATGGTTGGGGAAGAGCACATTACGAAGCAAAGGGTACCGCGCTACGAGAACTCCAGAACCTACACACTGTGGAAAAAAGGGAAAAGATTTAGCAAACACATTGTCGCAAAGGAATCATGAACGGCACACGGCATCAAAAGGGTTTAAGCGAAGATTAGCAATGAAGAGCGCGGAGCGAGGGGTATTAAAGAAGCACACTTGTGAATCTAATCCTATGGACTCGTAAAGGGAGCAAGAAGACAGGCGCGGTGATTCGAAAGAAAAAAGAATAATGGACTTATTGCAGCGGGCTTGGGGAGGAAACAATCGGGAACTCACCGGACGGATCGAAGGTTGCGCGGCTGGCCCACGGGCCTCCAGCTCCGGGTATTTCTCGGATAAGCCCCTCAAATCCCCAACGTCTCCAAATCAACCCAAAATCGTTTTCATCCCCAAATCTGTTGACGCATTCGTTCCTCTCTCCGGCCACCGCCGCCGTCCTCCTCTCCGGGTCAAGGCGAGACCCAAAATCACCACTTTGAATCCTAAAACTCTCTCTTCAAGGTCAAAAGCTCTCCCCTTCCCCTCCTCCTCCAGCGGCGGGGCGGCGGCGCTATAATGGGGAAGCACGACTTCCCGACGCCGAAGGCGATCGCTAACCGGATCAAGGCCAAGGGGCTGCAGAAGCTGCGGTGGTACCGCCGGATGTGCCGGAAGCGGTGCCGCGACGAGAACGGGTTCAAGTGCCACCGCATGTCGGAGTCGCACCAGCGTCGGATGCGGGTGTTCGGCCGGGCGCCCGACCGCGTCGTCGAGGGCTTCTTCGAGGAGTTTCTCGAGTCCTTCCTCACCCTGATCCGCCGCGCGCACCGCCACTCCCGCGTCGCCGCCACCGTCGTCTACAACGAGTACATCAACGACCGCCACCACGTCCACATGAACTCCACGCGCTGGGCCACTCTCACCGAGTTCGTCAAGTTCCTGGGACGCGAGGGCTACTGCAAGGTCGAGGACACGCCCAAGGGCTGGTTCATGACCTACATCGACCGTGACTCGAGCAGGCTGTCAAGGCACGCCTCAAGCGCAAGAGGATCAAGTCTGATCTCGTCGAGGAGGAAAGGCAGGAGCGCATGATCGCCAGGCAGATTGAGCGTGCACGGAGGTCCCAAGCCAAGGCAACTGATGGTGATGATGGGAATGAGACTGAAGACGATTCAGAGTCGGAGTATGAATCTGGCAGTGAAGAAGAACATTCAGGACCAGACAATGCCCAAGAGGATGGCACGAAAGAAGCTAACAAGCTGACCGGGAAGATTGCGATTGCGCTTCAGAAGGCTGCACCAGGGCCGAAGGTTAACGCTTTTGAGGATAAGCCGAAGGTGAAATTCGGTTTTGACCAAGAGGAGGAGGAGAAGGATGAGGTGGCCAAGAAGAAGGGGAAGGATGTGAAAGCATCAGATACAAGGAAATCAGCATTAGATGAACTGATGAAGGAGGAGGAGAAGGCCAAGGAGAGCAGCAACAGGAAGGACTACTGGTTGTGTCCTGGGACTGTGGTCAAGGTGATGAGCAAGTCATTGGCTGAAAAGGGGTACTACAAGCAGAAAGGTGTGGTGAAGAGGGTGATCGATAAATATGTTGGGGAGATTGAAATGTTGGAGAGCAAGCATGTTCTCCGAGTTGACCAAGATGAACTTGAGACTGTGATCCCCCAAATTGGTGGGCTGGTGCGGATTGTGAATGGTGCATATCGGGGATCAAATGCTAGGCTGCTTTCAGTGGACACAGAAAAATTCTGTGCAAAAGTGCAGGTTGAGAAGGGCCTTTATGATGGGAAGGTTATCAGGGCCATCGAATATGAAGATATTTGCAAGATTGCCCAATGATACACAATGTGATTTCATTTCATGCATCGTCACTGCAGCAAACCAGAGTTATGTGACTTAGTGTACTACCTCTCTCAGCTAAATGCCTGTCAGTATATGTGCCTATCATGTTTGTGCTACCTTCAGTACACGATTTTTATATTTCTATTTCATTTTACCTGCTGAAGGTACAAAATGTTGTGTATGATTTCTTAATTCCTGTTGACCAGAATAACTTTATTGAAAATTTTGAGATACAATGTCATTTTTGTTTCTAGTTATTCACCAGATATGCTTTTCTTAGCAATATAAAATTGCTTATCAGTAGCGATCCTTTTGACAAGGTTGCATTAATTTTTACTGCTATATTAGATAGGAATAAACTCCAAAAGGAGAGCCTGAAATTAGTAAAAAATCTTTTGTCCTTCCGCTCTGATATTGCTCCTTTTTGAACAGCTTTGTTGAATAGGTTACATCAGAATTCCTTATATTATACTGTTGGCATCCTGTGCTTACATGAAACTGGTTTGCCTCAATGTTACAGCTGTTAATTAAATGACCTTTTATACCCGGGATTTGAAATCTGCACATTAAGCTCTCTATTAGTAGGGATATTTGATGAGGCGCCTCAGCTTTTCTGTTTCTTTTCACTGTCACAATTTGTGGTTCATTGTGTGTCAGCGGCAGCACAGCCCTGTTTCTGTATCTGAAATTTTTGGATATTACGAAATAGGAATGAGATACTAACACTGCTATCTAACATATGCTGCAAATTTGCATATCTGTTGGAATCTGAAACATAGTAATGTGTTCTTTATTTCTTTATTATACTGAAACTTTATTCAGAGCAATGATGCCTATCTATTTCAGTATTCTATTAGGGCAATTTATGTTGACCCTCCTAACTTTATTCCTTTTCTACATTCTGAAGATCTCTTGAAGAGCATTTTCTTTGAGGTAAAAAGGAAGTTTGAGACAGCTCTTGGTGTCCTTAAAAAGGAAAAGATCACAATTGATCCAGATGACCCAGCAGCAGTTTCTCAATATGCCCAGAGTTATGAAAATTGTCAGGGAAAAGTAGGTGACTTTGTATGACCATGCATCTGCCCCATAGTTTTTTAGCTAGCCGCTATATTTTCTTTGGATTTACTGTTGTGTTTTGATTGTGCAAAAAAATGCCATGTGGTGATTTTTGGTAGCGCAAAAGTTTACAGAACTTTAATTTCACGATTACTTCCTTAGTCTCATTAGCATGCATTTATTCAAGATGTAGTACTGTTTATGTGTCTAATGAAGAGGTTTGCATGGTCAACTTTAGCTGATTTTGTTCTGTTACTGTGCTCTGTCACATTTTCCAAAATAATTAATACTATATATAATTGATACCTCAAATAAAGCATTTTTTGTTTTCTTTTGTTATATACTTTTGGGACCTTTATAAAGGGCATTCATGATGCTCAAACTTACCTGAATACTCTTCAGGAGACCAGAGTAAACTATGTTCTTTGCCATTATTGATAATATTTCTATTTATGATTCTAGAGTGCTTAAATGTTGCTGGTTTATGTTTTTGGCTGAAAATTTTTATGGGTATATTTTTCTTGTTCATTTTATTTCACACTCCTGCTTGTACTTAGCGTGGGATAAATTATTTTTTAAGAAAACAAAGTGTTGCACTTAAGAAATATGGGTGCATGAGTAGTTTATATCTTATTGGTCTCCAATTAACTTGATTAAACTTCTTCCTGCATAACTGTTTAGTTTCTTGTTGTGTTCTATGCTACAGGAGTGGCCGTATAGATCATCTTGATATTGAGCCTCTGATGATGGAAGCTCTTGAGAAGGTTGAGAAGGATATTGAGAAGTCACTCTTGAGGTCTGACAAGAAGAATATGGCTACTCTCCTGGAAGTATGTACACTATCTATCGAGCACTCACGATCCGCATATTGTACTCAATTGTGTATTTTTGCTGCAGCGAGATTGTTAATTGAATATGATTTTCATCACGAATTCTACCAGTTCGTCTTTGCCTGTTCATGATTATTGGAGGCTCTGTATAATCTACAGTTGAATGCTTGTATGGTGGCATCTACTGCTGTTACTTCTATTTGAATGTAGACCAACTGGATAAATAGTTAGGATTTTAGACCTAATCCCTTATAAATTGTTCCTCACTGAGGTACTTTCCTTGGCATCTTGTTGGTGTATTATGCCCTAAGCCTAACCTCAACCTGTCCTAAACTTTGCCCTTAATTGGAAATGTTTTCTGTACAATTTGTACTTGTAACCTGCCATATGTAACTATAGTTTATGCCTATTTCATTCTGTTATCACAGTTCATGTCATTTCATATGTTTTTTTTCTTTTGAAACAACAGGCTTGGCATTGGAAAGAGGATCTGCCCAAAATCGAGGAAGAGGTTGAAATGGAAATTGACAAAAGTGAGCTGACTGAGCTGAAGGAGTGCGATGAAGCAATGGAGACTCAACTAAAGAGTGTGTTCCATTATATTGGACGAGGAAGAAGAACAAAGGAAGATGGCGCCATCTAAGCCGTTGAAGCCTGAACACATGACCGACGAGCTCCGGCGCCAATCTGCCAGGGTGGACGACATCATCAACTCCATCAACGAGTCCAAGCACAAGCTCCAGGAAACGTTTCGCCATGAGCTCGCTACCAAAGGATACGCAGAGGTCGAGGTTGAGGTCACCGACGACGAAGCAGACTAAACAACAAGGCAATTCCGCCCTGTGTTTTCTTGTACTGCTCTGACTGAACACGTACTAGTTATTTTGTTGTGGCTGCCTAGGCTCTGCCCAATTGATCTTGACACATTTGCCTGTTTAGAGCCGCGCACAATTCATATCATACGGCCTATTTGTAGTAGACAAAAAGAAAGTCCAAGGGAAAACAAATCTAGATATTGTGTTATATTATTTCAAGAAAGAAACCTTGTGATGAATTGGATTCATTTGCAATCTGTGGGTGTTTGCCAATGCTGAAGGCTACTGACGACTGAATCCAATGTAAGATATTCTTCTGAAATCCTTATACGACAAGCAGTCATTTTTGTATTCAGATCATCGTTGTTGAACCGGCATATTTGACATGTACAGGCCGATAATGACAAGTTGTTAAACTTAATCGAACAATACATAGCTGTATATTTGGCAATCATCGTTAACACCAACGCGACGATGCATCGATATTGTCCGGCCATATCTAGCAGTCGCTTCCATCATCGCAGTTGCAGAGGGAAGGGTCATATCAGCAGAAGAGCAGAAAAATAATGGCACGGCTGTCCGGGGCTGCCGTGCTGCTCATCCTGGTCGTCCCGCTGCTCATGTACACCTGCGCCTTGTTAGTCGGCATCCAGGTCGGCCGGGCGGTAGAGAGGAACTCAGACAGCATCGACATCGTCAGCGTCAGAGGCGTCGTCCAGTATTTTGCCAAGGTAATAGACCATATCAATTGATCATAAACACATGTGACATGGTACTAGATAGCTTGTTTTTGTTCACGAGTAGAACAATCTCTCGCTGTTTGGTGAAAAGAGAAAAATCTTGGTGGTGGTTTCAGGAGCTTTGGGATACCGAACGACACGGAGGAGGCAGGGATTTTGTTGGCCATGAAGCAAGAGTACTGCAGTTCGCGCGCACCGTTCGGTCAAGCCCTCCTCGTGTGCACGGAAGGTCATCTAGTCGGCCAACGATTGATCTAGAGATTTTAGATAGCAGTACTAGCACCCCCAAAGCCAGGAGCTACAACAGAAATCACACCTCGGTAGATCATTCTTAACTAGCTTTATTATCACATATATAATTGTTAGTATTTCAGCTAATTAATCAGGTGCTGCTTGCGTTCAACTGATTATATATATTTTTTATAACCATTGAACTGATTATATTGGATGGTGCAGCCGAGAGGAGTGATGAGCGTGGGGCCGTGGGGTGGATCAGGAGGGCAACCGTTCTACATGCGTGGCCAGAGCGCTCCCCTCCTCCGCAGCATCATCTTGTACCATTCCACCGTCATCCACTCCTTGGCCTGCGAATACTCCATCGCCGGCGACGGACCCATGAACCGCATGGCCGGTCCCTGGGGGCTCTCCCATTCCTTCGGCGACAGAGCCGTTCGTGCAATGGTGAATTTTATTTACGCATATCTCCACTTCAAAGCTACTCCCTCTGTCCAACAATATAAGTATTTGTTGACTAGAAGATATAAAGTTTGACCATTCATCTTATTTAAAAAATTAAAGAAAATATAAAAATAATTAAATCAAACTTAAAATATATTTAATAGAAAAATAAATTATAATAACATAAATAACATTTTTATAAATATTTTGAATAAGAGGAATGGTCAAATTTGATCAGGTTAGTCAACAAATACTTATATTGTTGGACAGGGAGTACTATGGCTTCATAATACTGTGTCGTCAATCTCTTTATTTCCATCTTTTTTGTTGCAGATCGATCTTACTGCCGGCGAGCACGTCACCGCCGTGGAGGGCACTATCGGACGTTTCAGTAACGTCCCCGACGTGGTGATCACCTCGCTGACGTTCCGCACCAACGACGGCAGGACGTACGGGCCGTACGGCAGCGAATCAGGCAAGCGATTCTCCATCCCGGCGGCGGACGGCTCCTGCATTGCCGGCTTCTGGGGACGCTCCGGATGGCTTGTTGATGCCATCGGGGCGTACATGAAACCATCGTGCTATTCCAACCAGGCCGATTATTCTAAGTATGCACGATATGTTGTCAAGGATCGAAAAAGCAGCAGCGGACACTGATTAACATTTGCTTCTTCATGCATGCTGCTTACAACTTTGGAGATCATCCACTACATATGGTGGCTTTAATCATAGGCACCGAAATGAGCTACTTTGTTGTGTGCTCCATCATGTACGTACGAATGCCTATCCTTGTGTTAAGTCGGCTAGCAAATCGTGGAACCTGTTTGATGTTGATTCTGGATGTTGTTATTTATTTCGATCCCTCGAGCGAGACCCACATTCTTCAATTATAGATGGCCCGTTTCTAAGTGCGTTTTGGGACACTTTCAACTTCACTTAGACCTTCCAAGTATTTTTTTCTTCGTTTCCATGAATTAAGGGACAATTCGTTTCATGAGGCTAAAAGGGCTAAAGTTTAGCGTGAAATGACGATGTGGGCTAAAAGGGATTACAGTTTAGCTCTTGGAGCTAAAAGGTGAGTGCAAAAAAGAGGAGGGGCGGTAAACTTTAGCCCTAAAAGAGATACTAAATTTTAACCTCAAAACTTAAGTATGCTAAAGGAAACAAACATACCCTAAAATGTTACCGTGAAGCACATGTGTCGAGGGATTGCTTAGACAGCCGGAGCATGGTGCCGGTGGCCGGGAGCCCGGGAGCAGTGAGGTTCAGCTTGGGCGGCGTCGGCTGGAGAGGGCTCAACTTTTTGATTTCCTACAATCAAAACGGGGAGATTTCTTATAGGCTGGCCAACATAGCCTTGCTTAAGAAAAAACCCGCCCATAACCACAAAATAACCTTTATTTCTTTCTCGGTTAAGAAGTCAGTTTATCACAAAACTACAGATTTTGATTTAGGTTTTATAAAATCGGTGGTTTTGCGATACTCACTAATATGTAGTTTTGCGATGTATTGCTCACAAAATGTGTAGTTTTGTTATACGTCTCCTTAATAAATTTGTAGTTTGTGATACAAGGTTGTGTATACTCTTTAGTTTTGTGAAACATCGTTCAGTCTGTAGTTTTATAAAAAAGAAATGTAGTTTTGTGAAGACTAATTTTCATTAAACCCCATATTTTATGGTCTCTTTTTGTCATCACACTTCAGGTATTGTGATCCGTGTCACATAATTCTAGGTATTATGGTCATTAATGTTTCATAAAACTTCACCCTAAGATTATATAATTTCAAGAAAAAAAACTGTGTGATGAATTGGATTCATTTGTTTATCTGTCGGTGTTTGCTAATGCTGACGGCTACTTTTTTTTGGCAAGGGACGGCTACTGATTACTAAAATCCAAAGTAAGATATACCTCTGAAATCCTGATGATACGGCAAGTAGTTTTGTATTCAAATCCTCGTTGCATACTGAGATATACAGGCAGATAATGACAATTAGTGAAACAATACAGCTGTATATTTGACAGTTACCGGTAACGATAACTGTCAAATATACAGCTGTATATTAGCAGAAGAGCAGAGAAATAATGGCACGACTGTCCGGTACTACCTCCATTTCACAATATAAGCATTTCTAGAATCCCGAGGTAAAAATAGTCAAGGTGAGAAAGATCATATATACCCCTCATTTTACACTACCTCATCAATTCTTCACCCACCCACCAACCACCAGATTTTGTCTTATCCCTAGGAATACTTACATTGTGGATAAACTTTTGAATGCTTCAAATTATTACATTGTGGAATGGAGGGAGTACTCCGGTGCAGCCGTGCTGCTCTGCTCATCATGGTCGTCCCGCTGTTCATGTAAATCCGGTGCCTTGTTCTTGTTCGTCGGTATACAGCTCGACCCAGACAGCGTCGACATCATCAGCTTTAGAGGAGTTGTCCAGTACTGGTGATGATAATGGTTCCTTGGTGATTTTTTGAGGGAGTTCCTTTGAGCATGTGTATTGCATCTGCAAAACAATTAACTTGGTGTTTCCTGCCCCTGAAATTTAGCACTGTCACGTAAAAGAGAATCTTACTATTTATGAATATTTCGATCAATTTAATGATAAAACCCTTTTGACAGATTGGTGCTAATTTTTTAGATGAATCTAATGAGCTTAATTAATCTATATTTTGCTAAAGTGATGCTACAGTAACCGTCTTCTAATCATGATTTAATTAATCTCATTAGATTTGTCTCGTAAATTAGTCTAGGAGCCTATAATTTATTTTATAATTAAACTTTATTTAATACTTTTAAATAGTAAGATTTTTTTATGTAACAGCTATAAAGTTTAGATCTCACGGAAACGAACAACCGGTGAAACAAACTAACAAAGAAAAAGAGTATCGTATTTTGTGTCAACAGTGCCGTGTCGGAGAACAAGTGTCAGTAGGCACTCGGATTCTCTCTGTCTCTCTCTGCTCCTCTCTTTGTGATAAGCAGCCTACTTCCACTGGATTGCCATTGGCATTCTCCGCAGGAGGCAACTCCTGAAAACAAACACAAGGTTCTCCCTTTTAGTCACATGAGGGTCACAACCCAATGACAATTGATACATTATGATTCCTTAAAGCATGTCAAGTATTCATGACAGAAATATTTGAAAATAAAATTCTTTGATAAGAAAGCTTACTTTCACAAGGTTGACATTGGCATTCTCAGCAGGAGCCAGCACCTGAAAAAAAAAAAAAACACACACACACACACAAAGTTCTCCCTTTCAGTTACATGAGGGTCACAATCGAGTGACAACTGATACATTATGATTCCTTAAAGTATCCTAAGTACTAGATCCTGGTGCTCAGCCAACAATTATTAATTCCTAAATACAGATTTAATTAACTGTCCCACGTAACACAAATAAGCAACTTATGTAGGCCATCAACTTCAGATAAGCAAGGAACAATCAGCCGCTGAGTGTGCACATAAATAAGGGAAATGTAACTATAGCTACTCATTTTATTTTCATCAAGACATTGAAAGCTATATTAGCCATGGAACAATAAAATGTCAATTTAGTCACAATCAGGTGATATAAACATAATTTCAAAGACTAGCATGCTTAACAATGAGAAAATAAAAAGTAACAAAGGGGTTTAAAAACACAGCACGTGAATCGAGGCAATGGCGAAGTTATGCATGTACTTCTACTAAAAGAAACACATACATTGAGCAAACAATTCCACAAAAAGAAAACTGGCTACAGGAGAAGTTTCTTAAAACTTGAAAGACATGTTAGTAAGAAATGAGCTTATTTAAAGTATCCAATTGTGATTATAGGAGCACAAAAATGCTCGACTTATTCCAACTCTTAATTTCAATTTCAATAGCATAAACCAGATGATGAAACACTTTAATAAAAGTTTAACTCACCTCAATGACAGCAGGTGCGTTCAAATCCTCTGGGACATCAGGCAAAGAGGTGCCTCAAGTGCAACCTGCATTACAGAAAATACCATGTAAGTCCATCTTTCCAGATAACAAGGTGTCAAAGTGGGAGAAAATATTGGGGTGTTTTCAGGTCCAAAATAATAGCCATTCTCAACTAATGGCCATTAGTTGGATCTAACGGTGTAGATTAAATTTTAGAAGTTAATAACTAATGGCCATTAGTAAGGGTAATATTATCAAACTAATATGATTATAATACAAAAATTCATCATTATAATAAGTTAGTCAATTTTTGCATGAATATGTTATAAAATATTTATTTTAAATTTGATTAATCCGTCATTATTATTGTAGTCAAGTTTTCGTGTATTTAACACAAGTTTATATGATAAAAAATATTAATTTTTAGTGCAATTACTAAAGTATCCTTGAACTAATGGCCATTAGTTGAGGAAAATAATGACCATTATTTTGGACCTGAAAACCTCTCGAAAATATTAGTATCAGATAACAACAACGCTAAACTTGCCAATTCCTAAACATAAGGTCAGTAAGAAAACAATCAAAATACCAGCAGCACAAACCTTTCAACCAATAATCTACATGTGAATAACTTACTTGCTCATCAGCTAGAGGCACAACATTTATAAGTTCTTCAATAACACCAGCAACAAGAGGGCTCCTTTGTATCCATCAATAAAATGTTCAGGTTGGGTTCGACCCGCTGTAGTTTAAATAAAAAAGAATACATGAATAAAACAATAGACTCTTCAATTGCATGAATACATGATGTGACTGTACTATGACAAGTCAATAAGCCACCAAAACTGACTTGACTAAACGTTGACACCAATCTCAACCATTAGAAAGAAGAAACGCTACAAAAGCAGCAATCTGATGGTAAATCCCAACCTCAGAGCCCACCAACACAGTACTCTGCCATGGATCGTCAAGAAGAAGAAGATGCAGGCAGAGTAAGCTGTTCGGCCATGTTTATAGTTTCTTACAAGTAAATATGGCCATTATGGACGAGTATAAATGTAAATATGCATTTAGGATTGGATCTGGACTTATTTTTGGGGAAGGATTGGTTCTGGACTGTTCGATGGGTAGGAAGGGTAAAATAATCCTGTGTAGCCTTTTTAAGCTGAAAACAGTCGGAAGCCTTTCAACCTTTTATAGTTTCCCTCAAAAGATAAAAACCTTTTATAATTTAAATAATTAGATGTATGAGTAAAAAAATTCGTGTCTTAACAACCCCTAAAACACCTTATAGGCATGTAATTTTCTGGTTTCTATACGTATTTAACTGATACAATTCCAATATAACAATATAATAAATCACTTAACATATCCTGAATGTGCGGTATTCTTCTTTAGGAGTTTCTTCACAAGCGTAACAGCGTGCAATCTTTGTGATCTCGTATTTATTCCCATTCTAAATTTATTGAAATTAATTAGCCAAAATGCTGAGAAGAGCTCTATATGATCTATATATATGGGACCGAGGTGTTCTCTCTCCTTGCTCGCCTTCATACGACTGCTATACCTCCTCGTATCTTAGCTTGAACACAACGTTTATACAAAGAGACGAAGTCAATCGCTGGGATCCAATATGAGAAAGAACGGTGGTACTTTCCTGCAGGACATGCCGACTATATTTTTGTTCGTTATACTACTTGGATCTCTTGCAGTGCCTTCACATGGTAAGTATATTTCAGTCTTGTCACAAAATTTACGATATATTTTATCAGCTCTAAAAATAACACAGCAGGTCATCGCCATCTGATAGACGTGGGAAGTTCAGTAACAACTATTGCTGCCAACTCCGCGTCTTTGGATGAAAAAAGGATCAATCTGACTTTTTGCACAATTGTAAGGTGCGATTTCTTCGACCCTTCGGTCAGCATATGCTATTGCTGCCCGGACTTAAGCAGAAGAGAGTATTGTCACTTGACTATGGAAGAGTGTAGGAACAACTGTGCCAATTGCAATCCCAAGTGTTTACACGGTGGAGGGTCAAGTATCCTGGGTGCAGCGAATACTACTTTATAATAAATTTAAATGTCGTAATAACATCTGTTCTCCGATTTTGAGCCAAATAATGTGTAATAATGTATAGAGTTTCTATGCATGTCAATTGTCTCTCCCTTTATTACTATATAACAAGATATATTGACCATCCATTGATTCATGCTCCTTCATACCTTTTTTCCGATCCGTCTCCAGATTAGGAATAGTGGAGTCTTGTTCCTCGTTCATCCAAGTCGGCCTAATAGGTTTGGTGACCATTACATTGTCTACCTAGAGCCTGCCCCTTCGATCTGTCCCGTCTGTTTGTGTTACTCTGCCCGAGCAGTCCCGTTCGACATTGCAATACTTTTTTGCATCGGTTCCGTGTTTGTTGTCACATCGCAATATATATCCCACTCGCCACCGTAGCAGTGGCGGGTCCAGGAGAACTTATCCCACTCGCCACACAATTTTTGGTTTGCAAAAATATCAAGCAGAAGAATTTATTTGGAGCAAAACAGGAACAACAGCTCAGTGGCAAACTTGTAAATGAGAAGAACCTTCAGTGCACAGCACTTGCACAGTGGCCAGGGCCACTGGCCAGCAGCAGCTCGCCGCCGGCGCCCATGCCGGGTTGGCACGCCGCCGTCCTCTCGCCCAGTGCCTCTCCCACGTGTCAAAGATCGCTACCTTGCGTCGATTCCACGCAGCTCCCTTGGCCGTCGATGGCAATCTCCAATTTTCGCCATGGCTGCCGTCGTGCTAGGTTTTTCTGATGCGCCGCCCCTTTTTAACCGCAGCAAGCTGCAGCTCGTGCGCACGCGCTCCAGAAACTCTTGCGCATCTCCAGCTCCGCTCCCCAGCGCCCCTGCTCTCCCTTCCTTCACGAATCACAAGTTTTTCCCCGCGATGACCTCCACGGACCGCCATGGCTGCTGCTCGAATTGCTTGAGCCACAGGTAAGCTCATGAGCTAGCGGGCTTTCCAGACGGTGCCTAAGACCCTTGCTAATCCCCGCTCTCCTTCCCAGGTCAAGCCAAGCAAAGGTGGTGCCAGATTTCCCTTCTTCCCCGTCACCGTTCACCGGCGCCCCGCACCCCCACGACGCGAGGTGTATAGGGTGTGTTCGTTTCCTCCCTCTTAAAATTTAAGCACTGTCACATCAAAGAGAATCTTAAGTATTTATGAATATTTCGATTAATTTAATGACAAAACCCTATTGATAGATTGGTGCTTAATTTTCGAGATGAATCTAATGAGCTTAATTAATTTATGTTTTGCTAAAGTGATGCTACAGATAACCAGCTTCTAATCATGACTTAATTAACCTCATTAGATTCGTCTCGTAAATTAGTCTAGGGACCTGTAATTTATTTTATAATTAAACTTTATTTAAGTACTTCTAAATAAGTAAGATTCTTTTTGATGTGACAGCTATAAAATTTAGACCCAGGAAATGAAAGTCTTGGGAATTTGTGTTGGAGAAGGTGGGCGTTCCATATGTCACTCCAAAAAAGGCAGGTGGTGCCATTCCCTAAAGTGCAGGTTGCAATATCTTTGAAGAGATCGATGAGCTTAAGGACGTCTTTCCACCAGAAGGAGCCCTTTGCCTTTGAGGTCTAGGGAAGGCTTCCATTGGAGTAGTATGTGTTCCATATGAGGTGGACCCATGGAATGTCTCTTTTGTTGAAGAATTTGTCCAGGTGCTTAAGTTGCACGGCCATTTTCTGTGTTCTTAGGTTAATGATACCCAGTCCTCCTTTCTTCTTTGGTCTGGTGCACTTTTTCCATGTAACTAGAGGTTTTGTTCTGCCACTGGTTTCTGATTTTCTCCATAAAGTGTCTTCTTGCTCTATCCTGGTAGTCCAGCACTGCTACTGGAACTTGAAGGGTGCACATAGCATAGGTTGGCATAGATGATAGGACTGCATTGACAAGTTGATGTTTACCAGACTGAGTGAGCACGGATGAAATGGAGGTGAGCTTCCTTTCAGTCTGATTCGTGATGGGTCCAAAGTGTTCAACCCTGGGTTTTGTAGAGCCCATGGGTAAGCCTAGGTAGGTGAAGGGCATTGTTCCAATAACTCTTAATTTCAATTTCAATAGCATAAACCAGATGATGAAACACTTTAATAAAAGTTTAACTCACCTCAATGACAGCAGGTGCCTTCAAATCCTCTGGGACATCAGGCAAAGGTGCCTCAAGTGCAACCTGCATTACAGAAAATACCATGTAAGTCCATCTTTCCAGATAACAAGGTGTCAAAGTGGGAGAAAATATTAGTATCAGAAAACAACAACGCTAAACTTGCCAATTCCTAAACATAAGGTCAGTAACAAAACAATCAAAATACCATCAGCACAAACCTTTCAACCAATAATCTACATGTGAATAACTTACTTGCTCATCAGCTAGAGGCACAACATTTATAAGTTCTTCAATAACACCAGCTACAGGAGGGCTCCATTGTATCCATCAATAAAATGTTCAGGTTGGCTTCGACCTGCTGTAGTTTAAATAAAAAAAAGAATACATGAATAAAACAATAGACTCTTCAATTGCATGAATACATGATGTGACTGTACTATGACAAGTCAATAAGCCACCAAAACTGACTTGACTAAACGTTGACACCAATCTCAACCATAAGAAAGAAGGAACGCTACAAAAGCAGCAATCTAATGGTAAATCCCAACCTCAGAGCCCACCAACACACTACTCTGCCATGGATCGTCAAGAAGAAGAAGATGCAGACAGAGTGAAGCTGTTCGGCTTCTGGGGAAGCCCTTACGTTTTCAGAGTGATATGGGCACTAAGGCTCAAGGGCGTCCACTACGACTACCTCGAGGAAGATCTCAGCAACAAGAGCGACCAACTGCTGGAGTACAACCCTGTGCACAAGAAGGTTCCTGTGCTGGTCTACCAAGGTAAACCGATCGCGGAATCGGAGGTCATAATCGAGTTCATCGATGAGGCGTGGAAGCACCGCGGTGACCGGATCTTGCCTGAGGATCCCTACGAGCGCGCCGTGGCCCGTTTCTGGGTGCGCTTTGGAAAAGACACGGTTAGAGATTTTAACGATTTTGGCGTATTTCATTCATCCGTGATTCCCCTATCTCATTTACAAACTTTTGTGGCAGCTCTCACCACCGATTTGGAAGTGGTTCACCAAACAAGGGCAAGAGCAGGAGGCTGCGTACGCGGCTGCCATAGAGCAGCTGCAGATTCTGGAGAAAGAACTCAACGGAAAACGATTCTTCGCCGGAGAAAAGATGGGATTCGTCGATTTATCGCTCGGTCCGCTTTCGTACGTGATTCCGATGTACGAGGAGATCGCCGGTGCGAAGTTGATAACAGAGGAGAAATTCCCTTCTCTGTTTGCGTGGATGGGGCGTTTCATGAGCTCACCGGTCGTGAAAGATGACCTGCCACCACTCGACAAGCTGAAGGCTAGGTTCCAAGCAATACGTGAGGCGTTCGTGAAGAATACAAGCTAACACCTACGAGCATCCTAGCACCAGCAGCATGCCCCTGCCTGTGTCCTGAAACCTGATCAACCAAGGACTCAGGAAAGAAAAGCTTCCATCTTTACTATAATGCTTTGGAGTTCAGCGTCGAAAACTCATTTGTATATACTGCAGTGTGCTATCATTAACATAGACAAGCTTTTTCAATTATTTCTTTTCTTATTGTGGTCTGTAAGCAGCATAATCTGTCGTATTGTACTCTGACTTTTGCTCCTACTCTAATGAAAAGCCAGAGCATCTGCTTAGTTTACTTAAAAAAACATAGACAAGTTTACTTCCAAGGAACTATAATTAACTGTCGACATGGGACACTTTGCCATCGAATCTACTCGTTCCCCAAAAGTCCATCCCACCAGGTCTCCCAATTCACAAGCACGTCACTTCACCGATTCTCCTCACCCTCATAGTACGTCGTAAAATAGAAACAATCACCATTTCGGCGTCGGCTAAGATTAGAGAAAAGCCACCTGTCGCACAAGGCACAAGTAACATCTGAAACACCGTAAGTTTACAATATTTTCCTGACAATTCCCTTGCAAAAACGAAAATTGCACGACTAGGACTAGCATTCTAGCACTACACAAACGCTTCCAGGCCCATTTTGTGGTCCTGGTGTCCCGCAGGTTAATAACCATCAATTTAAGAATCACACTAGATCAGTTCTGTTCAGACAAATCTAAGGCAACATACCCCCTTCATCAGCACATAACAATAATGATATAAAGCATAAACCCAAGACAAATATGACTAATTTAGCTTTTCATTTCTTTCTCTGCTAGTAATGTTCTATTACAAGGGAGAAAAGGTGGATGCCACACATAAGATGCTGCATGACAAGAGAATAGGCGAAAACAGATGCAAGGGTCGCTGCTGGCTTGCTGAGGTGATCCGAGCACCCGTGAGCAATCTGGTCCCAGCAGTGCTCCTCTCATCACTTTTCCTCAGCTTGTCTGGCTTTTGTCCACTCCTCTTCCTCTCTCTACATGTTTTTTCTCTTCATGTCTGTATGTAGCCATGCCACTTCACTACAACTGGCTACCAGAACTAGCCTACTGAGAACTACTATACCAAGGAGCATAAAAGATGATGCTTTGTTCAGGTTCTTGATACTAACAGGCAGGAGCTACTAAAAGAGACTGCTATTATTTGTCTGACTACTATCATATACTACTGGAGCTAAAATAACCTAGACTTGTTTCCTTTCTTTGTTGCTGTTCCTCTCCGAAGATACACCTTCTAGTATTGTCAAAGCTCTCTATTCTCTCCACTTGATGGGGTCATGATAGTCCCTGCAGACAAAACACATAAAAAATTAATAAGACAATCACCTGGAGGGGCTGACAGGTAGTACTAATATACTTTAATTTATATGAATCATTACTTAATGACTGATTGGTACTGTATAACTAGAAAAAGCCAGGTCTCTTCGGTCTTGATACTTACTCCCAGGTTAGATGAAAGGAGACCCCTTTTTGCTCTGAAGTATTCACAGCCCAATGGCTTCATGCCCAGAAGTGAACCTGAAAAACACAAGCGCACAATTTAAGTAAAACATTACTAATAAGAACACAAGTTACTGTAACTTACAGTTAAGAAAATTATTCTGAGCTTTACCTGGGCACCTCAAAGAAGCAGGAGTTGTATGGTGGCACGTCAAGTGAGGATGTAGGGGGAAGAGGGATGAAGCCATATGATGAGGGCTGATGCTACCATTTTGAGCTGTGACACCAGTATTTCCAATGGATGCCTTGGCTCTAGTGGGAGATGCAAGCAGGCTTTCAGGCAGATTGTGATCCACGCCACTACAATTTAAAGAACAAGAAACATATCAATCCTGGAAAGATTAGCACTAACCCCAAGAAAGGGAACTGTTCACTGCTTAACAATAGCCATTAGTTATGGTCGTTAGTCTCTATTATCCTTTCCCCCACGCTTTGACATTTCATTTCTTTGTAATCATAGAACCTGTAATTAGCACTCCAACAGCCTATACCTCACCTCCTTTACTATTGTTTTTAAAAGGAACATTTGCATCAATCACAGAGAATAGATTATAACATTCAGATAAAGGGAGGGAAAGCTACGGCAAATCTACTTTTGTTTCTCTATGTGTGTGCCTCTTTATTTTTCATTCCCCAAAAAGAAATGTGTGACCTTAGTGCGCATTTGGGAGTATAATTAGTCTCACAACAACAATCTTACCTTTCTTGGAACCCACAAGCAACATTGGGTGTTGCTGTCACAGGACCAGATTCCCTCTTCTGCTCTTCCCCAAGGTTGACTGCATGTTTGGGAGTGCCATCACCATCCTCCTCTTTCTGCTGCTCCTCACGCTTGCCTACTGCAGCAACATCAGAGATAGCAGAAGATGCAGGTGCACTCATTGCAAAGCTGCTACTGTTCAGCTTGTTATCTGCAACAAGAAACCATGGATTCACATGTCACAAAATTCTGAAATGCAAGCAAATGCAAGACAGAGGTCAAAGGTCCAGATTCAAGAACGGAACCTTGAATGGTGACGTCCTCCAAATGGATGGCATTGTCATTCCCATTCACGCTGCCTTTGTCATCGAGTGAGCCAACGGGGGAGCCGAGATGGTGACCTCTGTTCTTGAGGTCGAGCAGCTGCAGCCCCATGAAGCGGCGGTTCTGCAGCTCCATTGCTTGCTGCAGCTCGGCTGCCTGCTGCCGCTCTTCCAGCTTCCTCCTTAGAAATGCCTCCCGCTTGGCAACGTCGCCCAGCATCATTCTCGGTCCTAACAATCACAACAAGAATGTCAAAAACACCGGTGATCCAAGGCACGAATTGATGCATGTTCACAGAGAGAACAGACGGTTACTAACCAATCTGCGGTTGCTGAAGGTCGAAGGGGTCCCTGGGATCGAGCAATCTGGTGGGCGTCATGCAGCGCGGGTACTCGGCAGGGAGCGAGGACGGCAGCTTCCTGCAAACAAACAAATTTCAGAGTAAAAAAAGGCATCTTTTTGGTTGAAATGCAACGGACCAATAATTTCAGAGTTAATTAAGCAAGTGAAATGCGCTAGAGATGGAGAACGGAAGCCGTGCCTGAACCGGTCGGGGACCTTGCCCTTCTCCTTGTACGGCTTGACGAGCACGCGCGCGTCGCACACGAAATGCGGATTGCCCTTGGACAGGATGATCTTGACGGTCTCCGGGTAGACGAAGGTGACGAAGCCGAACATGCGCTTCTGCTGGTACGGGATGCGCACGTCCTGGACCGACCCGTACGTGCTGCCACATCGATCGTTCATCCAACACAACACAATGAATCGGATGCATCTGCTACTTGACTAGTCCAAACGGAACAGAACACAACAATGCCGCTTGACTGATCCAAACGGAAAAGAAGGCCGGAATGGCGGCGCGTTTGGTACCTGAAGTAGTTGGAGACGTCCTCCTCGGTGAAGGTGGAGTCGGCCGGGAATGTCAGGTAGATCTGCCGCGCGGCGGGGCAGTTCATCATGAGGTCCATCCGGTCCATCCCCATCCGCGGCGAGCGGACGCCGAACCTGCCGCTCATGTCCTCGCCGCCCAGCTGCAACATGGCCACCGACCTGAAGAAACATCCGGAATTAGCAACACACAAAACAGGAAGGAAACCGGAACAGAGAAAAATGCAATCTTGGCAGGTAAAGATGGCACCTTTGGAGCTCATTCTGCTGTAGCAGGAAGTCGAGGCCTCTGGGCGGCGCCGAGAAGGGGAAGGCGGCGGGCTCCACGCGCGGCGGGCGCGCGGCCATGGCCTTGGCGCGTTGCACGAGCTCCGCCATCTCCCGTTCGGCGGCGGCGGCGGCGCGTTCGGGCAGGCTGTGCAGGAAACGGCAGGAGGCGCCGTTCTTGCAGAACCCCCGCGCGAAGTAGTGGCACGGCCTCCACGCGGCCACCTCGGCGTCGCTCAGGGAGAAGCTCCGGCGGTGGTGCTCGCCGGCGGCCGGCGGCGACCAGCAGTCGTAGTCGTCAGGGAACAGCAGCGCCTCGCCGCCGTCGCACCCCATCTGCTCGCGGTCGAGGAACGGCGCGTGCTCGCGGCCCGGACTTGGCGGCATGCCCCACGGGCCGAGCACGGGCGACGGCGGCGAGGAGGGCTTGGCGGCGAGGTCGGCGCGGGCCCGGGAGACGAAGGAGCGGAGGAG
This sequence comes from Chloris gayana, assembly GCA_031894775.1. NCBI lineage: Eukaryota > Viridiplantae > Streptophyta > Magnoliopsida > Poales > Poaceae > Chloris > Chloris gayana. Next base: position 19,927 of record JAUNZO010003503.1, read on the forward strand.
GTCGTCGGGGCAGAATGCGAGGCGGATCATTTCCTTGTGGCTGTTGTCCTGGACGAGGAGCATGCCGACCATCTTGGACGCGTTCTCCGGGTCCAGCGCGCGCACCCGCTCGAACACAATCTTGCTAGCTTCCCATGTGTCCATGGCGTCGCTCTGGCCTCTGCCCTGGCGAGCAACAGAGAGAGATTGAGGGTGAAAACTGAAACGGCGAGGTGAGAGGAGCGGGGTGGGGCACACGGTTGTAAACATGTTGGAGCCAGTCAATTAAATAGGCAGGTTGGGGCAGGGATTACATTATCGATGGAGCCGAGCAAACCCGTGGCCATATAAAACCGGAAAAACAGGACGGTTAACCACCCAAAGTTCCAAAAACAAATTCGAATGAATTTCGTCAAAATTTGAATGGTAAATCGATAGGTAAACCGGACCTTGTTGGTGACAAATCGAAATTTCTATTAATCAAAGTTCAAATCAAAATTGATAAAAATTGAAAACAACATCAAATCAGAGCAGATGGAGACCAGACAAGTAAAGCACAAGTAGAGGATACGAAGAAGCAACGGACGATGCAAAGTCTATCTCCCGGCGAGCCGCAATGCCATCCTGCCCTATCGGTGGTGGCGGTGGCGGCGATCTCCACCCGAGCCAGCCTTTAGGGACCAGCGGCAACGAACGGGGAGCAACGTGCTAGACGAATCGAGATAAGGTAAGGTAGCAGCAACGAACAGGCATAATGTGAGTTTTCTCTCCTTTTTAATTTATTTCTTCTCATTTTTTCTTCCATCATTTTTTTTACTAGTCAAAAGTACTTCATATGGCGAAATTTTTTCACTGCAGTTTTTTTCATGATGTTTAGTTTTTTACATATTTTTTTACATTTTTTCAAAATTTTGAAATTTAAACCGTGGAATACCAACCTATCGACAAAACCTGGCTAGACCGGTTTCAAGTGTTTTCGCGAAAACTATCGGTTTTTTCAACCCTGGGTTGGGGAGTAGGCACGATGCGGAGGCTAGAGAAAAGGCTATGTTTTCCCTCGGTTTCCCTCCATCAATCTTTAGGGAAATTTTTTGTGGGGAATTTGAAATTGTGCTCTCCATCAAGCTTGTTAGTAGTAGTTGCATTCAAGTTTTTGAGGTTTCAAAATATTTTTATGCTCCAAATTTTGCAATAATATAATAACATAAACTAATTTTATCGCTAGGTAAATACTAAAACATGTTGTTGGTTGTTTCAAAATTTATTAAGTATGAAGAATCCAAATTTTAGCTGTTATTTGTCGTTTTCAAATTTATGTTACTAGAATGGCTTTATTGTTGGGCTCTCAAGAGATTCAAGCATACACACCACATTCGGATGAATATACAACGGGCAAGAATTTATGTGAGTTTGTATGAGTATCGGTAATTCGCTTACCTAATAGTAATTGTCAATGAGTACTAAGTACTTATATCTCTAAACAAATAGTGAAAATATTTTTTTGCCAGTTTGAAAACAATCAATCAATTAGAGGCATGATTCAAATTTTAGTCGTTACTTGACGTTTCCATATTACTCTAGTGTGACGTTTAGGGTTGACCCTCGACCGACTCGAGTGTGTTCATGCATCTAGGGAAAAGGAGTTTGTTTTCCCTCGCTCAGCTTCCTCCATCGGTGTTTGGGAAATTTTTGGTGGGAAATTTGAAATTGTGCTCCACATCAAGATTGCTCTATAACAAGATATTGTAGTGCTTGCATTCGTGGTACGATTGTGTTCAAGTTTTTTAGGTCATGTTGCTTTGAATCATTTTTTTTATGCTCCAAATACTAAGTAAAATACTGAAAACAAGTTGTTGGGGGTTGAAAAATTCAATTGATTAGGTGCGACGATTGCAAATTTTGCTATTATTTGTCGTTTCCAAATTATGTTACTAGCATGACAGCTTGGCTCTCAGCGAGACTCAAGCGTGTTCATGCATATCGAGCCACACATCAATGAAACATTCAATGAATATACAACTGGCAAGGATTCAAGCGAGTTTGTAGGGTTGTAGAAATTCACTTAACTTAATTGTGAAAGGAAACTAAGTAATTATATTTCTAGGTAAACAATGAAAACATGTCGTTGGGAGTTTACAAACATTCAATTGACTAGGTTTCATGATTTAAAATTTTAGTTGTTATTTTTGTTTCCATATTACGTTTCTAGTACTATGACGTTTAGCCTTGACTCGAACAAACTCAAGCATGTTCATGCATAGCCAAACACCTATGATATGTTTAACTTTTCGAGATTAAGTTGCATTTCAATCATGTTTTTATGTTTCCAAACCTTTGACAGAGAGCAATTAGGTCACTTCGTAAATAGTGAAAACAAATTGTTTGGTGATTCAAAACTTTAGTAGTTATTTGTCGTTTTACCGTTCCTAGTATGATGTTTACTGCTTTACTCTCAATAAATTCAAGGGGGGTCCATGCATAAGAAACCAAACATTGATGAACGTTGCTATAATGTACAACTAGCAAGCACGAGTTTTGTATAGGTATCACACTTAGTATTATCTAGTACTAATATGAACGTGTCTAAACTTTATGCCTTTCAGCATGTACAAGACTCAAACTGATCGTTACATATTTAGTGTGTTTCCAATATCGTAAAATTGTACTAACACAAATCAAATTGTGTCACTAAGTAACTAGTGAAATTATTTTGCTGGAAGTTTGGAAAAATCAATTGGTTGGGTGGTGTGGTAAATCCAAATTTTATAGCAATCATTTGTTGTGTTTCGTATAAGTTTATTAATAAGATGTTTACTATTGACTCTAAACTCTCGAGGGACTCAAGTCTGTTCGTGCATACAGAGCCAAACATCGATGAACTATGCAACAACTAGACAACTGGTAAGAGTTCACTCGAGTTTTGTGTGAGACTGGTAATTGGCTTCCTTAATTTCGTTATGAACTATCCCTCACACGAATGTATCAAAAATTCATGTGTTTCAATATGTGCAAGACTCAGACTAATTGTTAAATGACTAGAAAATCAATTATCGAAAAACAATTAAATGATTGTGAGTTGGAATTACCTTTCAAGAATATCTTAATTGCCTTACGTGTCTAGATGTACAAATGTGCACCTCTAAATAAAAATAACCAAAAGAAAAAACGCACACACAAGTTTTTCCCTAAGTGGCAGGTTAAATGTTAAAATTGGTAAATGGGAAAATCCATCGAAAGTGGTAATAGAACCATCTAGCACACGGTCGAATTATAGCACTAACACGAAAACAAGTGTTGTTGAACATTGCAAAGTGAGCGACAAGAAGTGATGTCAGCGGTGTTTTTTCTTCTTCATTTCCGAGTTGTGCTACGAGAAACAATGTCCGTTTCTTGCTCTTGAAACAGTTGTCGGTGCTTCCTCCGTTTCCTTGTCCAGATGTTTGTTGATGTCACCAAGGTTACAAACAAAGCATAGCGTGACCAAGCTCACACCAAACATGCGTCACTTCACTCGCAACCTTTGTTCTCCTCAGCTTCAGAAAATTGCATTCGTGGAAAATAATAAGGCCGAGTGAACAAATTAAAATGGTGGTTGCATTGGGACTTTGGTTGCTTCAGTGCACCTGGATCAGTCGTTAGGAGCTTTCCTTCCTTTTGATGATTCAAAAACGAACATGCATGGATACTTATGAAAAAAAGAGCATGCATGGAACACAAGGGAACGGGTTAGGAGTTTCCATTTTTTTTTTTGAAAGCTTAGGAGTTTCCAATTACCTTTGCTTGATGTAGTACGCGTTTGGATCATGACAAAGACGGATCCAAAGCTCGAGTGAGTGGCTTGCTGCTTACCGGTCCAAGGACTCAATTGTTAGTTCTCCCTCACATGCACCGTCTCTCGCACTGTCGCACCTACACTGTAACACTGACATGCAGGACCCATCGACCCCAGTGGCTCTACGTGAGCGTGGGGTCGGCTCCGTGCGCGTGCACCTCGGTCACATGGCAACACTCACAGCCTCTGCCTGCCCTACCTTCCGGTACGAAACATCGAGGTGCATTGCCAATGCTTCCAACAATCCTCACTGACAGCATGGGCCATGCTCCACAATGGATCTCTGACCCCACCGGGAAGTGAGAATATTTACAAGAGTGTCCTGCGCACGCGTGAGAGTAACTTTCGCTATGTAACAAAACGTAGGGTCCTTGAACTTGTGACCCACGCAGGCCCGGTCCAACTTGTCAAGTCCTGCGGTCCCAGGCATGGAGATGAGGCGGGACCCGCATGACAGTGAGAGCGGGGACATGAGTTGTTGCTTCCTCCTGTTGGGGAGCAGCTCTGCTCTGTCCATCGGCCCAAACCCCGAAGAGAACGTGAATAAACAAACAATCCAGCAGTGTCATCACCATCCAAAGCTGCACTTTACACAAATGGCAGCTGGCTGAGCATAAGAAACAATCAAATTATTTTACGTACTCATTTTTTTGTTTCCTCTAAATAGTACTACTCTTTGATTGGTTGATATGTCCCTAAGAAAGATTATTTAGGACCTGATTGCAGCTAAATTATGTTTTTTTATTATCCAAATTGACACTTTATTCTCCTGATGAGGCTGGCAGGTCTGCTATATCCAAAGCTCATAATGAAAACTGACGGCGCCACTGCTAAGACAATCTGTCTCCGGCTAAATGTTCTTTTGCTAATTGAGATGCTTCAAATGAGGGACCCAATCGTTACTTCAAAATTGAAGCCACAAAGTAAACCTCCATGCAATCCTTGTCTGAATATAACGCTAGCTAAAACAAAAAAATTTCAGCTGTTGGTGTCGTCTTATTAAAGCCAGAAAAGACCTGGACATTCTTATCCCGATTTTGGTAATCAGGACGTGACACGCACAATATGCGGTCGTTGCAAACGGCACTACCTAAGTTGTTGATCTTGTGAAGGTACTGCTACCTGTCTTTGTTTGTGGTTGCAAGACTTACGAATGATTGATGTAACTGTCCCTGTACGTGTTATCCAAATCGACATTTATATTTTCATGGACCCTGCAGGTGTGCTGTATGCGAGCCCTGAATGATGATGATCTGCTGAGATCAACTATCCTACGGCTAATGCTAATTGAGATGCTTGAAATCGGAGTCCACACTAGCCCACAGACGGTTCCATCCAGTACTTGAAAATTAAAGCGTGTTGCAATCTTGGTCTGAATATATGCTGGCTACTAATCATTTTGCAGTAGCTGGTGTCGTCTTATTAAAGCCAGGTTGGATTCTTATCCCGATATGGTAATCAGGATGTGATGCACAATGTGCTGCCGTTGCCAAAGTAATGTGCACTGTAGTTCATTAATTACACATTGTGAGTACGATTAAGCTGTGCCTATTTTTGGTTGATAGAGTGTGCCTAATATAATGGATGGATGTAGCAGGGTATTTCTGCCGAAGCGTCGCTGTCAACAAGCATCAGGTCTGCTGCTTTGGACGCAGCCTGCAGGTGGTTCGGTAATCCAGATTACCAATTGTTTTGGCAGAATTTTGTTGTATCCATGGAAAGTGTACTTTTTTTTTCCTAGACATCCAGTTCTCCATCTGTGTGTTACTCCTGTAGAGCACATGCACTTTGTAGAGCATGATAATTTCTGCTATTTTAGGCACCCAAGATGGTCTGATTTGATTGTTGATCACGGTAATGGCTTGTTTAGTTATCTGATTCTGAAGTTATGAAGTCTTGTACTCTTGTTCTAGAAGAACAAAAGTTATGACATGGCGCTAAATCTAGACTGGGAAGCCCAATTTAAGTACTGTAGACTTCAGGCCCAGCAAGTCAATCTGTGGGCTGGTATTTTCATGGACCCCGCTCATCATGTGCTGCTACCTGCTAGTTAGCCGGCTAGCCCATACAATTTACTAAGCTCGATCCAACAACGTTGATAGGGCATCGCATTTTCTTTTATCTGAATCCAACAAATTACGCGTATCACGGATGGAAAAATAAAGACCCAATATTGATAATCCATTAATTTACTAGTTGTACCTAAAAAAATACCAGTTAGCCGGCTAGCCCATACGTATGGAAAAATAAAAACCGACCCAACATATAATTCACTATACTTGTTAGATGGAAGAAGTCTATTTGACCTTCCGAACTATTGCCAAAGTCCGATTTTCCTTTGTCGACTCCGAAACCGGTTATCCACAACCGTTCAAACTATCGAAAACGTTTATTTTACCTCCCTTTTTGGTTTCTAAAATAGATTTGGATGATGTGGCTGGTAGAGCCCACATGTCGTGGTGCCACATCGATATTATGGACCCCATCAACACTTGCACGACCATTTTTTCATGTTAAAAGAAAAGGACTTGTCGCCTACGCCTCCGCCTCCGTTGTGTCGTTGGTCTCTTCCTTCTCCTCCCGATCCGCCGCAGCCGCTTGTCTCCCGCTCGCTTCGGGAGTGAGCTCGCCTACGCCGCGCGCCATGGAGAAGGGGCGAGGAGCCGACCTCCTCCACACCATGTTGCACGCCTTCGGTGCGTGCTCCACTCCACAACGTGGGTGGTGTCGTGTTGGCGTCATCCTCAAGCGGCCGGAGAGGAGGTGAGGAGGAGTTCACGGGGCAAAGACAATGTGGGGATTCGTGCGCTACGAGTTGTTGAGGCGAGCACAACGAGTTGGAGGCCCGTGGCGACCTCCCCAACGCTCGTCGCCGCGCATCTCCCTGTGCCGGAGCAGGTTCCGGTTCTATGCATCTCCGCATGGCGACCTCCCCACGCATCTCCTCGGAGCCGGTTTCGCTGCCTACCAAGCGAGGCTGCGGCCAACCACCGAAGGCACGGTCCCGAGACTTCTCCCCCATCGGCGAGGCTGCTCAAATCGAGCCTCGCAAGACCGGCACCATCGAGGACGGCACCGACAACATGATTGAGAGGGAGGAGGAGGCCGAGCTCGCCGAATCGGAGGGAGAGGAGGGCTTGCATCGTCGGCCCATATCTCGCAGCTCGTGTGAGGCTTTGCGTGCGCCGCGGCTGGTCCTGCTCCATTGCGAGGGGAGCTAAGGGAGAGAGGGGAGGGTAGGGCTCGCAATGCCTGGCGTGCCACCCGACATGTCGGCTCCACCTGCCACATCGGAAAACCATTATGAAAACCGGGTGGGGAGGTAAAACAAATGGTTTTGATAGTTTGAGGGTGGTGGATAACCTGTATAAATATAATGGCTACACGATTTTCTTTCTCTAATTTTATATAACAATGAAATCATGTTAACATCTATATTGTGCATAAGTAAGAAGTTAAAATACATGATTCTTTTACAACAAAAATTGGGCATGTAGCTCAAATGGTATAGCACTAATCTAATGCTTCGAGAGGTCCTTGGTTCAATTCCTCACAACTTCAATGAAATTGATTTTTCTCAAATTTTCAAATGAGAATTGGCTTTTTAAAATTTTGGTTGAATATTGTGTTACATATCACATAATCAGTAGATTTCCAAAGAAATTATAGTTTGCAGTTAAATAAAATTGGGGATGTTGTTCAATTGTAATATTTCTTAGAGGCATGGGGTTCAATTCCTCGCATCTCCAATGAAACTATTTTTTCTCAGTATTCAACTAACAGTTGTCTTTTGAAAATTTTGGTTTAATGTGGAGGGAAAAAGTCCATCTTACTCCCGCAAACAATCCACTTTATCCAAATTACTCCCCCAATAAAATCTTGGCTCACTTTACTCTCCCACCAATAATTTTCGTTGAACCATGCATTAAAAAATATATTTTATATTTTAAACATATTTTTATAATTTTATAGCATCAAATATTATCTTAATTATATAGTTCTAAAATTGTATACAAGTTATTTAAGAAAAAATAAAAAATATTTTCTTTTATATAGAGAATGGTACTATCTATCATCATGCAAAATTTGAGTTTCAAATTCAAATCGTTCAAAGAGAAGCAAAAAATGAGAAATTGCATAAGAGAGTAGATTGAGCCACTTAAATTGTTTGAGAGAGTAAATTAAGTAAGCCAAGTTTTTGTTCGTTGTGTAATTTAGACAAAGTGGATTTTGGGGCGGGGAGGGGAGTAAAATGGAATTTTTCCAATATTGTGAGACATATCACATAATTAGTAGATTTAAAACTAAATTATTTTTTGTAGTTAAATTAGGGATGAGCTCAATTGGTAGAGCACTAATGTAATGCTTCTTAGATTAGAGGTCTGAGGTTCAATTCCTCGCATCTCCAATAAATAAAAAAATCTCCGTTAAATATGTTTTTTTCATTGTTGTGATGCATATTTTTGAAGGAAAGTAATGCAATCATCTTGGAGCTTATTCCCTTGACGTCGTTGCCGATGCCGTCCACCTTATACTTTCAATCTTTCACGTGGATCATTTGAATATCAACCACACTTTTCTTCTCATCTGCTCACTGTGCTTTGTATACGAATTCATTTTTCTTTTCCATTCTTGCGCGATTAGCTAGATTTAATCAACAACTTAATTATATAAGGTACCCTTTGGAACCGACAATACTCCACTCTCTCTCTCTCTCTCTCTCTCTCTCTCTCTCTCTCTCTCTCTCTCTCTCTCTCTCTCTCTCTCTCTCTCTCTCTCTCTTACCTGTAAAAGCTAAGCATAAAAAAGTCTGCATATGATGCGCGCGAGGGTCCTGACTTAGTATTTAGTCCGGTTTATAGTACTACTAATAATAAACATATAAGACTATAATTATACAACTACCATAATATTTATATACTTTGTCCTCTAAAATTTGAACAGCAAAAAGTTTAATTAACTCTTTCTTTAGAACCTCTGGTTTACGAATTGGGAAAAATAAAAGTCCAAGTCTCACTGTGTTTTTTTTCTTTTGAAATAATCAAATGTATGTGGTTTAATTTTATCTATGGCTCATGCATGATCCTTTTCAAGGAAAAAGGAAAAAGAAAACGCACCAGTGAAAGTAGCTTTCTTTGAAGATAATGTTATTCAGGCAAAATACATGTAATTAAATCTGAGCATGATTTGCATGGGATCGTACGTACCTTCACGCAAGCTTTCTTAATCCTGATATATATAAAGTTGTATATTATAGAGAAGCCCATGCATGCATTTGGATCTGTGTTTTATTATCTGTTGCTGGAGTGCATGTGAAACCTACTAGTCTGGACTGTCTAGACTCCCGCCGCTCCACTCTTTAAAAGACTGCTCCTACGACCCTGCATCATCAGGCAACATGCAGCACACATACGTAGCAATGGCTCACATAGTTGGCATCACGGCGTTTCTCCTCTTGCAGGTAGCCTTCTCCATTGCCGACGATGCACTGCTTGGTCGGAAGGCCGGCATCATCATCAACGACGAGCCGGCTGAGATAAAAGCGCCAGCTGGGCCGGGGAGGTACGCCGTGATCTTCGATGCCGGCAGCACGGGGAGCCGGCTGCACGTCTTCAGGTTCGACAGGAAGATGGACCTCGTCGGAATCGGCGACAAAATTGAGCTATTTGCCAAGGTACACACATCATACTATGCTTCAAACGTAAACTCTGCTTTTCATTTTGCTGTTGTATCATGTTTTTATAGCACGTAGATAGAGTATATTTCTATTTTTGTTTATCGATTTTGGTTGTCTATTGCCGCAGGTGAAGCCTGGGCTTAGCTCATATGCTGGACGACCTCAAGAGGCAGCGAACTCCCTACTACCACTCCTTAAGAAGGCCAAGAACGTTGTCCCTCCACAGTTGATGGAAAAAACTCCTCTTAGGCTAGGGGTACGTGAAAAAATTGATATTAAACCGTTTCACTTTGGAGATAATTTCAACCAATTTAAGAAGTTCTTAACCTCTGCTCCAGTTATACTACTTACTACTTAGATGAAGTGATACAATAAGATCCGGTCTTTTCCTTGTAAGACGAAAATGGACCATTATTAGTTAGCAGTCCATTTCTTAGACCTGCGCCCAGAATTCAACTAACGACCGTGTGTCTTCTACTCTTCTTTGACTGGCAATATATAAGGATAAGATCCTGTTGACTATATTATTCCTTTATTTTTTGGTGTTTTCAGGTCTAAAATAATGGTCATTATTTTCCCTCAACTAATGGCCATTAGTTGGATCCAACGGTGTAGATTAAAATTTAGAAGTTAATAACTAATGGCCATTAGTAAGGGTAATATTGTCAAAATAATGTGATTATAATATAAAAATTCATCATAACTAATAAGTTAGTCAATTTTTACATAAATTTGTTATAAAATATTTATTTTAAATTTGATTGATCATCATCATTATTATTCTACTCAAGTTTTAGTGTATTTAACACAAATTTGTATGATAAAAATTATTATTTTTTAACACAATTACTAAATTACCCTTGAACTAATGGCCATTACTTGAGGAAAAATAATGACCATTATTTTGGACCTGAAAACCTCTCTTTTTTTTTTCCAGGCAACCGCAGGGTTGAGGCTTATAGGGGATGAAAAAACAGATAAAATTCTTGAAGCGGTAATTTCACCTGACTAGTGCCTCTGTTAGGAGTTGGCAGCCTGTATGTCAGCTAAGACACGATATTAATAACGAAAAGAACAACTTTTTATGTATACAGGTTAGGGATCTTGTCCACACCAAGAGCAAATTTCAGTACAACCCTAACTGGATCAATGTTCTTGAGGGATATCAAGAAGGATCTTACATATGGGTATGAATTAGCATAACATTTCTCTTAATTAGTTTGATGTTATTTCGTTTCTGTGTCCTCCCTTTTTACATTGTAATGTGCATGCCATGTGATGCAGGTTGCTCTAAATTATTTGTTGGATAAACTGGGAGGGGACTACTCCCAAACGGTAGGTGTGGTTGACCTGGGCGGTGGATCTGTGCAAATGGCATATGCCATCTCTGCAAATGCAGCTGCAAAAGCTCCCGTAGCACCTGATGGGACGGATCCGTATGTGACAAGAGAGTATCTTAAAGGGAAAGAATATAATGTTTATGCTTATTGGTGTGACATTATGGTGCTCATCACATATAGAAAACTCTATGCAATCTTTTTGCAAATACTAGGAATGATTTCAAAGGACCTGTCAATGCAGCTATTTACACTATGGTGCATTTGCGGCTCGCGTAGAGATATTGAAGGCAAAGAAGGGAAGATTTAGCTCTTGCATGATGCGTGGATTTATAGGTACATATGAAGCACTTATTTTTTTCTTTTAATAATCTTAAACATAAAGATGAACGTTTTTATTTGTTTTTTGAAGGTAACTACACATACCATGGGGAGCAATATGATGCTACTGCCGGACCAGAAGGAGCAGTATACGAGAAGTGCAGGGAAGAGATAATCAATGCACTAAACCTGAATGCCACATGTAAGACAAAGAGTTGCACTTTCAATGGTGTGTGGAATGGTGGTGGTGGAGCTGGTCAGGATAACCTATACCTCGCATCAAGCTTCTATTTTCTGGCCTCGCAGGTTGTAAGAACTGATTTATCAACTTACAATTGAATTTTTACTAAGATATAATGGCAAAATAAATAGGGGTGTTTTCAGGTCCAAAATAATGGCCATTATTTTTCCTCAACTGATGGTCATTAGTTGGATCTAACGGTATAGATTAAATTTTAGAAGTTAATAACTAATGGTCATTAGTAAGGGTAATATTGTCAAAATAGTATGATTATAATTAAAAATTCATCATAACTAATAAGTTAGTCAATTTTTACATGAATTTGTTATAAAATATTTATTTTAAATTTGATTAATCATCATCATTATTATTGCAATCAAGTTTTAGTGTATTTAACACAAGTTTGTATGATAAAAAATATTAATTTGTTAGTGCAATTACTAAACTACCCTTGAACTAATAGCCATTAGTTGAGGAAAAATAATGGCCATTATTTTGGACCTGAAAACCTCTCAATAAATATTAACTACATTATAGATGCAAGATTGAACTGAACTTATTCTCTCTATAAAAGGTTGGGATCATAGATAGAAAATTCCCCAGTGCAAAGACCACCCCTGCTGCGTTCAGAATAGCTGCAAAGAAGATTTGCCAATTGAGCATTAAAGAGGCAAAAGTTGCATACCCAAACTTTCCGAGTACCGATGTGGCATACTTGTGCATGGACCTTACTTACCAGTACACACTTCTAGTCGACGGTTTCGGTTAGTAGCATTTCTCCTGCACACTTATTATGAACTGTGCTAGAAATGTTATAAAGTAAAAAGAAGACGTTGTGTAACAACTTATATTTGCTGTGCATTATAGGTTTGAAGTCTATAAAGATTATCACACTGGTGTCCAAGGTAAAGCATGGTGAATACTACATTGATGCTGCATGGCCTTTGGGTACTGCTGTTGAGGCCGTCTCACCGAGAAAGGGCCTTGAAGATGCATGATCTAATCATGGGAGCCTATATGTTTCCAGTCCAATGCGGGTTTCATGTTACACATCCTATCTAAGTCATGCATTGCGCTCATGAAAATGATCCTCCTCAAATCGATATGATTTTTTTACTGAATGTCATAAACAGAGCTAGAAACATATATGGAATAATTGTTACCATCAAGTATATAATATGCCCAGAAAAAAGTACAATTTAAGGCAACATCTCAGTATTGCTATATATAGGAAATGGAGTTTATGGTCTCCAATTAGGACAGCTAGCATCGCTTTGCCACTTGAGAGAAGACGCCACAGCGAGGAGGACCCCAACACGTGATACACGAAGAAACTGACGATTTGGAGTTGGGATAATGGTGAGAACCACCTCAATTTATTTTTGCAAAGACCCACTCCGTTGATTATTTGCCAACTCAAACTCCATGTTCACGCCCAATTGGGTCCAGCTTTGGCACCGTAGAGGCGAACCAGGGCAGTCAGCAAGGTGTAGCTCGGCAAGCACTACTCGTCCGTTTTGAGGGCACGGATCCACCGTTGCAGCTGTCGTGGTATTGACATCCTCATCGAGTAGGCGATTATCAGCACATTTCTCATCCTCATCACCGGTGAAAGCATCATAGAAAAATCTAAGCCACACGCTGCCGAAAACAACGGCATGGTAACACCTTTGTTCCACATCTTAACTTTTCTTTTCCATCCTGCTTTAACCCTCCACCTTCAACCGATTTGGAAGCCAAGAAATTAATATGTAAATAAAAAACAAAATATCTCTATGCATGACAAGATATGTAACATAAAAACTTACCAATGTTTAGAACATATACATACATTGAGCGAGGCATTGAGCAAAGAGATAGCTATGCAACCACATAAACTAAGATCGTGAGTTAATTACTTTATATGGATATTTAATTATTTCATTTTAGTTCATGATTCAAATAGGACAAGAAAAGTGAAAATAAAAAGTGTCTTAATATATTATATTTAGCAGCTATCAGGGCACCTTGCTAGTTTGTTGGATTCTGAAGGAGGAAGCTATTTGCATCCACTAGAATATAAAAAAGATGTTATATATGGATGGTCCATCCTAATGCTTTGGCGCTGCCACACACCCACACCACCACGAGGTGAACGTGAGCTCCTAAATTGGAAGAACATGCCGTGACAATCGTTTTGTGTACCAACACATATCTAAGCCGTCACACTCGTTGCAACTGTTAACTACACACCAAACGCCAGCATCGCATATATATACCTTTGCCTCAAAAGAAAAATTAGTAGCTGCCTACATCAAAGTCACTATCCGTCTAGCAATAATACCCCACTACCAATTGCAAAATAAATTAGTACTAGTACATAGTGTGTGTGAGCCAAGGAACCATTTGTATCTCTAGCAAGATGATGCCCCCATGTTGCAGCGGGGTTTTAGGAATAAATTCTAGCTTTGAGAACATATATGAATTATAACTATGGCATAAGTAACATTTTGTGAAGACTAACATTCACTTTGACAGATTTCTAGTCTTTGAAGGATAAAAATACATTGATCAGGTAGTTATGACTGATTTGGTAATCTTGCCTGTCCAAGTTCACTCAGCAAGGTTAGCCTTGCCAACAACGGATCGGAGGGCAGATACAGTTCGCCTGGTCTGGCACATAATTTTCTTGAAATCTCAAGCCCCGAGGGTCCATTTGAATGTCTTGTTGCGGCTGAGCACAGGAACCCTTAGTAGATAAGCTTTCAATCTTTTGGTGGATCTTTGTTACTGTGCTGAAGCGTCTTCTTTGAATTTCAACAACTGAAAGAAGTTGATAGCTAGAACTACATCATAGGCACATGCAACAATGGCATACTAATAAATAACAAAAAGATAGCTATTAATGTAAATCGTACTATAATATACGATCAAATAAAATAAGAGAGCAAAAGTATTTCACATTTGAAACGACAGGGTGACATCCATTTATTGGATGGTGAGTACTGTAGTGCCATGGGAAAACATGGAGGTAGTATATATGGGGGAAAAAGAGGATATTTGGCTGAACATAGGCTGGCATGTTGATTCACTTGTTGGAAGGTCTTATATTGCACTTGGTTTTGAAGGATGGCAACACAAAATTGATTACAATTTACGACATTATGTCAGTCACAGGATATTATGTGCAGTATTAAGTCCATGAAACTGAAGCAATCTTCCATGAAAAAAGGCAAGGTGAGTTACAAAATGGATGGAATGAAGAACTAGTAAAGAAAAAGCAAAGTGACAGCCGTTAGACTGACTCCAACAATCTTATGCAATTCTGAGAGGCAAATGAAAGTTTGCATAGCATATACAGTAAAAAGAGGACCATGCATTCAGTTAAGTCTCCAACAGACATCATGCATTTTACTCTCCTACCAGACATCATGCGTGAGATGCCTCCCTAGGAGAGAGAGCATTTAAATTTGGATCATCTCTCTCCTCCTTTGCAAATTTACATAGGCTTTTGTATGTTCTGTTGAACCTCCAAATTCAGATGCACAGTAGTAGTTGTTATGCAAAATTGGTATATGGCTTCTCTGTTAGAGTCAGTCTTAGTGGTGCATAAATGGATGCAAAAGTGTTACTGAAAGTGCTACGTGTCAATTCAGACCCTAGAAAAGTGCTGATGGAGCTGACGGATCGATTGTCGATAAACTAATAGAAAGATGAGACTCAAACCTTAGAATGTACAATTATGAGATGATGTGTGGCTGTACGAGAGTCTAATAAACTAATAGAAAGATGAGACTCAAACCTTAGAATGTACAATTATGAGATGATGTGTGGCTGTACGAGAGTTGAGAGAAATATGAGTAAATTACCTTTCGTTGGTTGTAGTACTTATAAAAGATTTTTTTTTAAAAAAAACTGTTGTTGAAGCGTCGTTCTCCAAGCTGTCACGAGTTGCACTCGTCCTGTGTGCTAGAAAATGCATCTTCCCAGCTCCAATTGTGACAGCTAGCGTCCCTTTGCCACTCGAGAAAGACACCATAAACTCACGCAGACCTTTTTGAAAAATGAAAACGATGCCATAACGATTAATTGGTTCACCACAAGGCGTACCAATTATTCCAGGGAAAAAAATATCGAGCCATCGTGTGTTTCTCATGCGTAGGCCTCGTCAAGGGATCAGCTACCATCGAGATAGAAACACGCCACTGAAAATACCTGAACTCAATGAATGACACGAAAGGTGCTCTGTGTTCCCGTCTCCGTCGATTTCCCGCATCTGGTCCCTGGGCACCATCCCCAACTCATTCGCCAAGTTACAAGTGATAAAATTCTGCCTCCGCCACCCCAGCTCTTCTCTATTTTCGCCCTAGTCCCTAGCATACTAGATCGTGAGAAATTGTTTGTTCCCGGAACAAGCTTATGATAGCCGTGGACCTGAGGTACTAGCATGCAAATCTCCTCCCCATCTCATGTTAAATTTGCCGATGCACCCACTCGTTGCTCACTCCAGCTGTGCTCCGCCACTAGAGCTCTGAGGCAGTGGCAATGGCTCGCCTCGTCAGCCTCACTGCCGCAGTGCTTATCATCCTCGTCCACCTGTCCACTGCTGCAGATAGCATTGCACTTGGTCGAAGGGGCGGCGAGCCACCGCACAAGGAGAACATAGCATCTGGGTCATCAGATGGTACGAGGTACGCTGTGATCTTTGACGCCGGGAGCACGGGCAGCCGAGTTCATGTCTTCAAGTTTGACGAGAACATGGACCTCGTCGAAATCGGTGACGACATCGAGTTCTTTGCCAAGGTACACATGCGCACAAATTCATTCCTGCTCATGCAGATGCTAGCTACAAGCTACTCTAAACTTTGATGGTCCCTGAGCTTCAAAAGGATAAAACTACTACTATACATATCTTTCTTGGATTTTTTTCTCTCCCCTCAAGTTTAAATGAACAAGCAGTAGTTCGAACATAAAGAAAAACAATTCCTAAACGGGATAGCTAGCCATGGTTTGGAGATTTACGGTAGTTATAACCATATTTCGTAGTAATTAATATATGTCCAGAAATTGACAATGCTGCAATGATATTTGCCGTGCCACAACAATGCAAAAAACAATTAATATTTCCCAAACGGACCACACATGAGGAGCCAGCTAGCACCATGTCTATGCTAGGCAGCTAGTGGCACGTGAAGAATGTAACAGAAGTATTTTATCTTTTTGGAGGGCCAGGGCTCATTTGTACGAGAGTATCGCAACATGTTGTTGGTCTCACCGACCATGTGCATCTATTTACTACCACCGATTTTTTTTATTTTATTATTAGGACGAGATGTATAATACGAATTTGAACTAAGATCTTTGCCCTAATTAATGTTTTTAGAAAGGGGAATATGTAGTAATATTACAGCCTCTGTATAGAAAGGAGTAAATGTTTGTGAGTTGAATGCTTTGTGTACTGCGTGCTTACTAGTTGAGGGGTTTGAAAGTAATGTTTCTTTTATTTTAAAGGTGAGATTTAATTGCTATGCTTGTTGGTGCACGAAGTGTGAGTTTAATAGCAAAAGGAAATGATGTCAGTCCTCTAAAAAAATTCCGATGCATGAGAGGAATTCCGTGACTATAATGTAAACGCAAAAAATTAATAAACAAAACATGCATAAAATCTATCCTGTAATGTCTTAAGGTCAATGTGTAACAAAATTATACAGTAATAACAAAATTAGTTTCCTTGATATACATAATGAGTATGTTTATGTGTTAATGCAGATAAAGCCTGGTCTGAGCTCGTATGCTGGTCGACCCCAAGAGGCTGCAGACTCCATATTACCTCTTCTCGAGGGGGCTAAGGACGTCGTCCCTCGCCAACTTCACAAAACAACTCCTCTTAAACTTGGGGTAATGAATTTCATTCTTCCAGTATAGTCGAATAAAAGAACATAGTACCAACTTTTAGATGAAAATGGTTACTTATACACATATTAACTTTCTCTTAGGTCAGCAATAAATAAATAATACTAAAGACTAAATCATGCTCTTCTGCTCCATTAAAGTAATTTTGCTTTCTACTCAAGCTTACAACTGTCCATTTGGCCCTATATTGGAAAAGTGCAGGCAACGGCTGGTCTGAGATTAATTGGAGACGAAAAGGCAGAGCAGATTCTTGAAGCGGTAGTTTCAACTTCTCAATTCAGTACGTCATTTGTGCAATATAGAATTGCTTCATCCATACCTTGTGCAGGTTCGAGATCTTGTCCACACTAAAAGTGAATTTCAGTACAACCCTAAATGGATTACTGTTCTTGAAGGATCTCAAGAAGGCTCTTACATATGGGTATCAACCTGATCTTGCCCATGAAAATCACATAGGAATATCTCGGTCCAAGGACTTGTAGAATAGCATCCTTTGTATTCAGTTACAAACCTTGACACAAGTGGTATGCACTGTAGGTTGCTTTGAATTATCTGTTGGGTAAGTTGGGAGAGGAATATTCGAAGACGATAGGTGTGGTTGATTTGGGAGGTGGATCAGTGCAAATGGCCTATGCCATCTCTGCAAACGCGGCAGCTAATGCTCCAGCCGTACCCGATGGGAAAGATCCTTACATCACAGAAGAGTATCTCAGGGGAAAGGAGTATAATCTATATGTTCACAGGTTTGGCACTCACTCAATTCTAGTACTAGCTTTCTTTCTGCAGGGATCCTACAATATATACTCTTCCCTTGGAAGGAGTTCCAGTTTTTCCTACGCCGTTTAGTACAAACGTATTCTAAACATGATATCTTAGTGCATTCAGCAGACTGAATCATCATGAAAGTACATTATTTACATATTATTATTATTATTAATATTAAATCATGAGAAATATCTCCCATGTGACACTATTAGTTATCGGTCCACAATACTGGTTTGATCCAGCGGTAGAGATGTGACATCAGAAATACACAACTACTAGTCAGTATTTTACCATATTGAGGGTAATATCAAGTGATAGATTTATCATGATTGATTTTTATTTTTGTGATAATATAAATGAAAATTAGTAATCTAATTAATCTTTTATGTTAATAATGTGTTCATTATTATTCTTACAATAACGTTGTGGTTCATATATCAAACTTATATTTTGTGAAAAAAATAAATCCATTAATTATTGGTGAAATTACAAAAATACCCATAATTTAAAAGCTACTGACCGGAAAAGTCCTATATTATAAAAATGATCCGCTCCGGGCTGCCTCTGCATGCAGTTACTTGCTCTATGGTCTTCAAGCTGTTCGTGTGGAGATCCTCAAGGCAAAGAACGGGCCAATTAGCTACTGTATATTGCGTGGGTTCACAGGTAAAATTATAGGAATTTTCTGGCCCAAAATAATGATCATTATTTTTTCACAACTAATGGTCATTAGTTGGATCCTACGGTGTAGATTAAATTTTAGAAGTTAACAACTAATGATCATTAGTAAGGGTAATATTGTCAAAATAATATGTTTATAATACAAAATTCATCATAACTAATAAGTTAGTCAATTTTTACATGAATTTGTTATAAAATATTTATTTTAAATTTGATTAATCATCATCACTATCATTGTAGTCAATTTTTAGTGTATTTAACACAAATTTGTATGAATTACAAATATTAATTTTTAATGCAATTACTAAACTACCCTTCAACTAATGACCATCATTAGTTGAGGAAAAATAATGGTCATTATTTTAGACCAGAAAATACTCTAAAATTAATGCTGGCATCGCCCTACTTGCTTACTTATGCCTGAAGAAAAAATGGCAAATGGTCAGCTGGATATTATATATTTTTCTGTTCGTCAAGGCAAATACAGCTACAGTGGGCAAGAATATGATGCTACAGCTGCGCCAGAAGGTCCAGTGTATGACAAGTGCCGAGAAGAAATAATCAGTGCACTAAACCTGAACGCACATTGCGAAACCAAGAACTGCACATTTAACGGAGTGTGGAATGGCGGCGGCGGAGCTGGCCAGGAGGACCTCTACCTCGCCTCTTTCTTCTTCGACAAGGCTGCTCAAGTTGGCATCATCGATGGTGAGGCGCCCGACGCAACGTTTACACCTGCAGCCTACAAAGCTGCCGCGGAAAAGGTTTGCTCGCTCAGCGTTGAAGAAGTTGCAGCTGCGCACTCTGATCTCTTTGATGTGCCATACATTTGCATGGATCTCCTCTATCAGTACACATTGCTTGTTGATGGATTTGGTAAGTAGTTTATTTTGGTGACTTGGCCATTTGAATATTCTCTGATGATCGTGCTAGAAATTAAGGTGCGGGTTTAATTTGGTTGAATATACAGGTTTGGAGCCAACAAAAGAGGTTACACTGGTGAATAGGGTGAAGTATGGAGAATACTACATTGAGGCGGCATGGCCTCTAGGTACTGCCATTGAGGCCGTCGCACCCAAAAAAGTTCACCAAGCTGCATGACCAGTGGGGGGCACGATATTGCCATAATAAGGACGCATATATCATCTTGTACTGATACAGCGAGCATCTGGACGAGAACACTTTGTATCTACAAATTAAAATAAACTATGAGAAAAACGGATTGAATATAAAAGTGATTTGGGTGAGCCTACTAAACTGTAATTACTAACTGATCTTCTTCCTAGCATAATTGTTCAGCAGCTGGGCTCAATTGTTCCTTCTGTGGCAAGTTCCCGCCAGCCCATGAGCCCATTGATCTATTTTCGATTTTTGGAGGCCAAAATAGATTCATTAAGATATTCAGATCATATATTCAAGAAAAGATAAGATTCTCCGTGTAATTGATTGCGGCATGTTTGAATCGTATTGTGTATAGGTGACTGCACATTCAGAATACGGCAAATTGTCACAATGTTGTTTCTTCTAGAGACTGTTTGATAATAATTACAAAAAGGGATAGTAGTATGGCTTACCATATATACGCTGTGAGTGATGTTGCAAAAAATACAGTTGACTTCTGTAAACATGTAAACAGAAAGTCTTATGTGGTGGTCATCTCATCATCAGCATGAGCAGCTGATCTATGATATACAAACTAGTAAAATGCAAGTGCCATTCGCCAAAAAAAAAGAAGAGAAAAACTAGAATGCAAGTGTGCAAGCTGCCGAAAGTTGGAAGGGCAGGGCAAGGTCAATGTTTCGACTCCACTTAATTATCAGGCCACCTAAACCTACGACTCTTGACATAACAATTGTCAATGGATTACCTAAAGGGACAGGTACTACTTTCTGTGGGCTACTAACCTTTTGCATCGTCAGATTATTAAGACCCTGTTCGTTTCCTCCCTCTAAAATTTAGCACTATCACATCAAAGAGAAACTTATTATTTGTGAATATTTCGACCAATTTAATGACAAAACCCTTTTGACAGATTGGTGCTAATTTTCGAGATGAATCTAATGAGCTCAATTAATCTATGTTTTGTTAAAGTGGTGCTACAGTAACTATCTTCTAATCATGACTTAATTAACCTCATTAGATTCGTCTCGTAAATTAGTCTAGAGGCCTATAATTTATTTTATAATTAAACTTTATTTAATACTCGTAAATAGTAAGATTTTTTTTATGCGACAGCTATAAAACTTAGACCCCGGAAACGAACACAATAGGAGTATATATCTTCCTAGAACTAGAATGTTGGCCCCTCAAGAGTTTGAATGGAAAATTGCAGAAATGGTAGTTTCTGGCGGCTGGCATATATAGAACCCCAACAATGTTTGAATTAACTGAGCATAATTTGATGGCTGCAGCTCTCTCAAAGTCTGATGTCTGAACGGACTACAGAAATATGCGCCTTCCTTTGGGCTGATCTCTCCACTGGTATGAATTATGATTGGGCTGCCGAAATAATGGAAGAAGCGCGGCCTGGCTCGCGCATTGCATTCGCACGCATACATGATACTATATATCGTATTGGTGGTCAAATTTGAGCGGCGATGCTATGCGAGCGAGGTCACTTCCATATTACTACCAAAATAACTGGAGCTGATCGATGGATGCGAATATTCGGCCGTAAACGATTCATACTTTGACCTGCCTGGCCTGTACTAATGAAATTGAGTGGATAAGGCCTGCTTGCGGAGTTGCTGACAGCAGCATTTAGGTGCTGATAAGTTGCATACACGTGACCATCATCTAACTTTTGACGATCTTTGCTTTGTTTGTGTAAAGAAAAAAAGAGTTTTGCTAATTATTTTCAATCGATTGAAAGCTTCCAGCATCACTAAATCGAAATTGGATGACCTATAAAAAGATATTTTTTATATAACAGATTTTTTCTCTATTTGCATGCTTATATAATCCTACAAAAGTACATAATACTATAATAGTACAAATTCTAGTCGATGGAAACGGAGGATAGATGAACAAAAAACCGAAAGCTCAGCTCAGTTATTGGTGCACCGTTATATATACACGTTGCTTGCATGTTTACACACTCAACCGCACTTTCACAGTGGTCGTACGTACTAGATCTATACGTGGAGCGTCGTCGCACACTCACGCAGCTAGAGATGGAGCTCCTTGAGAGGCATCATTGTTCACACCACTCTCAAATAATGTAGCACGTGTTCTCATCCTCAAGGTTCGCTCAGGAAATTGCCATGCGCGTGTCAATAATCTGCACGTCGTACGGCCCTCGCTCCATGGATGCATCTATATCTGTATCTGTATATGGTATATGTGATCTCGATCAGCATGCATGTCTCTGTCGCAGGAAAGCCTCACCATGCATGCTGACTCATCAGCAATGGCTTCTCATCTCATCTCACCCCACCTCATCACACTCATCCATCTAAGCATATACGGGTGTCACTGCAGCCAGATAAGCTGATCGCGAAGCTAGAGATATCTATGCTCGCCTTTTCAGAGAAAGCTCTCTATCAAGTTATCAACACACTACACATATAATTAAGACAATATATAGTTAGCTGGTAACGAAGAATTGAAGCTTCTACCTTTGCTTGTTGTCAAAAGTATTAGGCGGGCAGGCACACCTGTGTGTCTTGCAATTAATCCGTACGCGTCCCTGTCGTCGCACACATTTCGTCATTCCCGCCGTCAGCTCGATTGGACGCACGCACGCGTGGAGGTTCATTGTTGACCTTAATTTCGCTCTCGAGCCACGCGCATCCCACACGCTCTATATTTCCAAGCTACGCTATTTCAAATTCGAAAAATGTTGTGTGTGCGACTGGGTCTTCCGACTGGTCTGTACGATGAGTGATGTCCGTTATACACTACGGCGGGGTCGGAAGATTCGGCAGTGTATAGAAGTGTTCTTGCCAACAGTCCCTCAGCCTGCCTAGTTGTTGAGGTGGCTAGTAGCACCCTCAAAGTCCCGAATTCAACACCTAGGGGGAGTGAATTTTCAGGCTAGGATAAAAAAAATCCCTCATCTCTACCCGAACCAAAGCATGTTGAGTTTTTTTTAGGGTCTCTTTGATACAGCTTATGCAACAGCTTTAGCTTTGAATTATGGCTCAAGCTGTACCAAAGAGTTGGTTTGGATAAGTGATTATGGGTAGAAGTTGTCATGAGCTGTTTTTATTTTTGTACTAGGATGGTGAAGCTGGAAATAGCAGCTTTTCACAGCTCACACTCATAACTTTGTTTCGAACAGTACAAGATAATCTGTTTTGCCAAACGATTTGATCGTATAAACTGCATAAGTTGAAATAAGCCGGATAAGCTGTTTTGACCCATAATTCAGAGCTGAAGCTGTTTTTTCCATGAGTGAAGCTCTACCAAAGGGGCAAATGTTCTTTAATTATCAACAGGTATTTGTTAGAATAACATAGTACATGCTATGAAAATTATGAAAGTAAAATAAAAACACTTTGATCAATTTTGTACAAATATATCAGGATGTTGCACCTGGATGTTTTCATTCCGTTATCCAAATTAAAAAAAAATGGAAGAAAGCATTCAAACTGTAAACATTATAGTTGTGCCATGAAGCCAGATTCATCCCTTGGTTTAGTTTCATAGGAATTTTTTGTCTAAATATTACTAGTAGTTTTTATATGACTATTGGTGGTCAGTAGTTTGATCCATACTAGTAATCCACAACTACTAGCAAGTATTTAACAGACTAAGGATAATATTATCAAAAGTTATAAACATATAAGAAAGTAATTGTTTTGGTAATATAAAATAAAATAGTAATTCAATTAATCTCTTATGTTAATTTATTATTATTCTTACGGTTGGCTTAGGATTCATCTCACATAGTCACTTCGCTTTGACAAGTCAACCAAATTCATAATTAATAGTGAAACTACGAAGTTATCTTTCAAATTACTGGCCAGTAAGTTTTTATAAACATACATCCTTACATATAGTTGTATATCTACACACAATAGAAGGCAAAAATAGTTATAACAAGTGATTACAGGGAGTGGCAAAAAATAGCCAATAGAAGATCCTCTCTATTGAAAGGTAGTGTGGATGAGTTTGCTTGGGATTATTACAGGGAGCAAGTAATTACGATGAAGATGTAAAAAACAGAAACAAAGTCCTAACGGGTGAATCGTCGTCGTCACAAGAAACTACTTCTTTTGTTCCAAAGTATAAATATTTCTAGGTTTGATCAAAGTCAAACATTACTAGCTCTCACTAGCTATATCTATATAAATAAAAATTTTAATATATAAATAGTTGCATGTTATGTAAGTATGTTTCATGAGTGGTGAATATGATGATTGATAAAATATTATGCAGTTTTTCTATTACAACAGTCAAAGTTGAATATATTAATTTTATATTTATATTTTTGAGACGGATGAAGGTCAAAAATCACTGGCACGCCGCAAAAGCGCCAAAGCAGCATGTCACATATCATTGGCTGGCATGGTACGTCGACACGTGGTGTGGGGCGTTTTGTCGTACTCACCATCCTCATCTTATCACGCAGCATGCTTTTGCTTTCATTATCCCATTCCTCCCCCTTGCACACGAAGCATTACGTGGAGCCACGCCGGTCAGGGGCAAATTAGACATCTGTAAATGACTAAATTAATTAGCCCACAAAACTATTCGCTCGTCCTCCGATCACTCATTTGGCGCTGTAGTTGAAGAATACCATGTGATTTGCTTGCAGTAAACAGAGAGAACTTGAGATGGATGCATGGTCACGTGTGAAAAGGGCATTGGATATTGAGAAATGGAGGTTTTCTATTGTGCCCTTGTACGTCATCCTAATCCATATCGAGCCACCTACTGCACTCTCTCGTAAGAAGACAATGGCATGGCATCTATAAATCCAGGGTCCCGGCCCTGCATCTCAAAAATTTCAAAACTCATTCCTCCCTGCTAAGCAGTGCATAGCCATCTTCTTCCTTCCTTCCGGTTCTCATCGATCTCTAGCCAAGACAAGCTCTTGCATAGCATCGATCGAGCTAGCAGTCCAGTAACAGATCCACCATGCCGAGCAGCGGTGGTAGAATGCCTTCGCTTCCAGCTGGTTTCCGGTTCCACCCCACCGACGAGGAGCTCATCGTCCACTACCTCATGAACCAGGCTGCCTCCATCCCATGCCCTGTGCCCATCATCGCCGAGGTCAACATCTACCAATGCAACCCATGGGACCTTCCTCGTAAGTAACCAATTTTTTTTCTTAATAAAATTATCCGAATGTTATTAGCACTTAATTGAATCCCTTCCTTTTTCAGCCAAAGCTTTGTTTGGGGAGAACGAGTGGTACTTCTTCAGCCCGAGGGACCGCAAGTACCCGAACGGCGCCCGGCCCAACCGCGCCGCCGGGTCGGGCTACTGGAAGGCCACCGGCACCGACAAGGCCATCGTCTCCACTCCCACCAGCGAGAACATCGGAGTCAAGAAGGCCCTCGTGTTCTACAGGGGCAAGCCTCCCAAGGGTGTCAAGACTGACTGGATCATGCACGAGTACCGCCTCACTACTGTCGCTAATACGACCAAGCGCAGAGGATCCTCCTCCTCCATGAGGGTGAGATTTTTTTTCTTCTGCTACTAGTAGTTACTTGCACGGTTTCAACAGCTGATGACAGCGATGTTTACTGAACTGATTAATTGACTGTCTGTTGATGCATTGTTTCAGTTGGACGACTGGGTGCTGTGCAGAATCTACAAAAAGAGCAACAATTTCCAGTTCTCTGATCAGGAGCAGGAGGGCTCAACTGTGGAGGAAGAAGGCTCCTCCCTCACCCTCAACAACAATACGAATGCTGCGCCCTCGCCAAAGTCTGAATCTTTTCGTGCTACTGACGATCATCATCAGTTCCATCCCCATCTGAGCATGACCAAGTCGATCTCCCTGACCGATCTCCTCAACACCATCGACTACTCGCAGCTGCTCCTCGATATCCCAGCTGAAATCGAGCCACAGCAGCAAAGCCCCCTAATCTACACAACACCTGCTTTTGACGTGAACAACAATAACAGCACAAATACGCCACATGTTGATGCTTTAGGTTCAGATTATGGTGCCAATTATAACAGCCTGAAAAGGAAGAGAATAATGACAGTGGATGGTGGCTCCTTCGATGATGGCAGCAGTTTGAAGAGAAAACTGCAGGTGCCAGGTGATTCGAGGAGCGGCACTTTGTTCGGCAGCACGAGCAGCTACTGCAACCAGCAGCTTGCGGAGGCTGCTAGCAGCAACTTTCAGTACAGCAACTTTCTGAACCAGCAGTTGCTACTGAGCAACCATCTCGAGATGTAGTAGTACACATGCGTAGATTACCACCCCGACGATCTAGCTAGCCAGATCGTCAATGAATGAGCAGGATGAAACTGCATGGATAGATTCATTACATAAGTTACGGTTGAAACAAACAGAGCAGGTTGACAGGATTCTTACTGTCAGGCTGACGAAACAACCAGAAAATTTGCTAATTATTTTCGTCTCGTTTCTTGTAAAATGCAAGCTGTAAATTATTGGTGTACTACTGAAAGTCAAGTGGAATTTGAGATCAATGAATGATGACCACGTTTCTTGTACTATGGTGGAATCTTTATTGAGAACTGCAATTGCCATGTGCTGTTGATTCGAATCCTTATCCAGTTGCTAGTAATTAGTACATTGATTATGCATTTGGAATATACTATGTATACCGTAGCTGCTTCCCGAATCCCGATGATGCCGTGGACGCTAGGGTACTTTGACGTGACTAAGCCATACTGTACAGATCTATTTGGAGATGGGTGTAGCAAGCAGCATCTTCAGTTACTCCACATCACAACATTCTTGCTCATTTTCCACACCATCGACAAGAGTTCCACGACAAACCAACCAGTTCGATCCGTGGAAACTCCAACCAAATGGTAAATAAATTAACCGACGGCTCGTTCAACATTTGAAGCACAACATGCATGCTCGTCCACACATATCCATGCTTGCGTGCGTCGGTGGACTGGACCAATGCAATGGCAAAACGTCATCACTGAAACTACTCTTATTCTAATAATGGTGGACGCAATGACGATGACTCCGGCGGCGGCGCACGTTGCTCAAATAAAATCTGCATATTTATGTGTGCACGGTTGCTGATGGTCCACATATGACATAGTTAGATAAGCCCTGCTGGTTGATCCTCCCCCATTAGGCTAACAAAGTCTCCTCATTGGAGACAGCCGTTTGTTTATCTTGAGACCAACGTACAAGGACTAGATGATAATATAAACAATGGAATAAATTAGCTTTTGGAGCTGCATGCTGGTCTACCTCTACAAACCCATGATTTGAAGCAATCACGAGGAAAGCAGCATAGGCATGAAGTCACATGCTAAAGGAGCCTAACTATGTACGATTGGTGTTTGTGCATTAGTCTAAGTGCAGGTGAGAGATGATATCAGGATAGGGTACAAAGGGGGTGATGTCTAGATAAGAGAGAGGAGGGTGGAAAGCTATTCCTTATTATAAGTGTCCACCTGATTGCGTAATAAGCTATTCCTTATTATATCACAGATTATCTCGAAGCTCATAGCTAGTTGAAAGTTTTTGGGCTTTGCATATATACTCCATTTTTTGTATTGCACCTACTGCTACGGACGTGGAGATAGGTTTAGTTCTAGGTTATCCATTACACGCACAGTTGATTCCTCTTCTAGAATGAGCCACTTGCTGTTAGTAATCATGAATCATTGGACTACTTCGAATGATCATGATCCATGACTTTTGATCTTGCCATAATGCCATGGCAGGTCACAGGCCTAAATTCTTGTGCAGTTGTGCTTTCATGAGCAACATGGGCCAAAGCTCGAGTGGGCCGAGAAAGCCAATGGGCACATAATGTTATGGGCAGGTAACTGGGCCTTATGGGCCGGTATGCATTGTAGCAGCCCGCTACTTACCTAAAGATCTGTCATCTGTGTAACAAAACAATTGATGCTATCTTGGGGAAATTTGAATGAAAAACTGAAACTGATCTAATGACCATGTAATCCTTGCAGACATTTGTTGGAATCTTGTTTCTTAAGAAATACAGAACAGATGGAATCTTCCTAGGGGATTTGTTTATTTTTGTTTTACCATTGGAATATTTAGATTTTTGTATAAAATACAACTCATGAGCTGTTTGCTGACAGATGCTCGAATTTTCGTTGGCTTTATTTATAACAGACTAGACAAGTACTAGTAGATTCATGCGTATCTGCTACATATGTCACTATCTATTTGTGTTGTACAGCTGGCTAGAACTTTTCCTTTTGCCTCTATCTAGCTAATAACGACATGCAACTGGTTAGGTCTTAGATTTCAGATGAGCCAGCTATTTTAATTGTAAAGAAATGTCAAATGTTACGATTGAATAATTTGAGATGACACCGTCATGCATGCTGCCTCTAGATGACTGAACTGAAATATCCTTGAAATGGAAACTGTGTAAAGCAGAGTTATTTCTACTCCTGCTAGATTCAAATAAGTGTTTACGTTAAAAGATGGGATGTCAATTGGTAATACATGGTACCAGAGGTTGAGGTTGTGTAACTAGTTTTCTCAAATTTTCTTCTCCTCTATTTCTTGGTAAATAGTTCACATTAATTTGTCTTGGATATATCGTTCAAGGTCAGCAAAAACTGTGCCAACTTTTGGGATAAAATGCATTCTCATAATGAACTGGTCCGTCATCCACTTGTCTAGCTGGATGGTGGTCAAGATGGGCTTTATTTGAACACAGCTCCGGCACCGGCTGGCCGCCAAATCCAATTCCACCGGCCAGATCATCATAGGCTCATGTGCTCTGGAAGAAGCATGCACGCACGTGCCGCTAGCTAATAAGCATCCATCGATTGTTTCGTATGGTGTGAACAGCCGTCATGCATCCAGGCTCTGACCATTCAATATAGCTCAGTCATATTTTCACTAAAACAAAAATCCACTATAGCTGCGCAGTCCTTTTTGAATTAGCTACGGCCCAAGAATAACTACAGAAACATTGAAATTGAATTATGTATATGTTTTGTGTTGCGGTCAAACGAAACGCAAATGTATATGTGGTTTGATCCTCCCTCTACATCCAGTGGCAAGCTTTTGAAGTATCACAAGGATATCATAAGAACGAATTGTGGTTGAGCTTGAGCAAACCCTTTTTTTTTTCTGGGACCGCCATTGAGGCAAACTGGAGATGTCCTGAGCACAAGACTCCTATATTGGCATAGTGTGAATAGGTCCACGTACTAGAATACGTACAGAAAGGGACGCGCCCAGTTTGTCAAAATCCATGGCAATTACCAAGAAACCCAACCCAATTGAACACCTCTTTTAATTATTAAACATCTCGTACAACTTGTTACGAAGTCCACCAAATATATATTGAAATATATATATATCAGAAACAATCTTATCTAAAGAGAGACCTGCATCTCCAGAAGGCCTTGACAAAACTAACCGGTGGAAATGTAAGGGGTAAAATTCTAGAATTCTTGACACGGTAGTATACGTGTAGTGAAAAAAATCCATTCAGGCGAAGCGACTAGCTCGATACCTTTCTCATCAGCAACTCTCCAACAAAAAGGAAGGAACAAGAACACATAACTGAGAAAATATTCGATGCAAACCACCTATTTCGTGCAATCGTGAAAACCATCTCAAAAAACAAACTTAAAAGTTTTCAAAAATTATGTAGTAGCTTGGTAGACATGTTAATGTACATAATACCGTGGGAAACATGCATGCAAAATTTCAAGTCCAAATTCAACATCCTTTAAAAGTACAAAAATAACAAATCAGGATGAAAATGAAAAGAAGAATGCATGCGCTGTAATTTTTGTCCTTTTCCTCCTAGTTTTTTTTTTATCTTTTAAATGATGTTGAATTTTGACTTGAAAATTGTGTGCATATTTCCTATGGCATCATACACATGCTGTACCAAGTTTCAAATGTTTGTTTTTTTAAAAAAACTTTAAAGTATATATGTTTTTTCAGAAGGTTTTCATCATTCCACTGCGGTGGTTTGCGCCGAATATTTTCCCCACATATCTCCATAGCTGCTAAATCGAGACATAATTTTGTTGAAGAGTTCCGTTCAACTGGAGAAAGTAAAATACTTGATGCTGTATGCAGTAAATTTTCTCTTTTTAAAAATAAATAAATAAATAAATAAATCAAGTGGATTGTCAGAGAAGGCTCCCAGCAGTTCGTAGTACCGTTTTACCAGCTGTAAGTAGCTGTCACACACACACTGTAAAAGGCTTATCAAAGCCAAAATTAAGTAATGTTATGACACCTTAATTCCGAACCGATGCATAGCCACGATGGCATTAGCCGGAGCCACGTAAGCCGATAATTAACTAACGATTTGATTATTATTTCTACACAAACCGAGTGAAGACTGAAGACTTCCTTCCCGGGCAAGCTAGGGGGCTTGGCTTGTGTGTGCGACTATAAAACTTGGCTTCCTCCTCTCTTTATCCCCTTTCTAGCGACTGAATCCCCATCTCATCCACCTTTCTTGCGCTCACAAGCTTCCTCTCTCTACACCTTGCTCAGCTTCTCCTTGAGATCCCTGTTTCCTCTCCTATTCCTAGTCAAGCAGCTGCCAATTATCGATCATGGTGGAGCGTGCTGTGAAACAGGAGCTAGGCGACTTGTTCTTGCCTCCCGGGTTCAGGTTCCACCCCACGGATGAGGAGGTCATCACAAGCTACCTCCTTCAGAAATTCTTGAACCCTACTAGCTTCGCTCCACGGGCTATTGGGGAAGTTAACCTCAACAAGTGCGAGCCATGGGATCTTCCAAGTAAGTCATGTAGTATCTGAATTTTACTCTTCATATGTTGCACCACCGCATACATGTACTTTTTTTTAAAAAAAGTTAGTTAATTAATTCGAGGTGATTATTGACGATGTTCCGTGATGATGATACGAACCAGGCAAGGCGAAGATGGGGGAGAAGGAATGGTACTTCTTCTGCCACAAGGACATGAAATACCCTACGGGGTCGCGTACCAACCGGGCCACCAAGGTGGGCTACTGGAAGGCCACCGGCAGGGACAGGGAGATCTTCAAGCCAGCTTCTGCTTCTGCAGGGCGTGAGCTGGTGGGCATGAAGAAGACGCTGGTGTTTTACATGGGCAGAGCGCCACGGGGCACCAAGACCAACTGGGTCATGCACGAGTTCCGCCTCGATGGCAAGTCTAGGCAAAACACAAGCCTGCACCATAGTCCCAAGGTACGGAAAAAAGATTTAATTTTGCACTTCTTGTGTTGACAGTTTCTAGCTCCACATCGAGGAGAGTTTGATACTAACTTTGATTTTTAATGATCTGGATATGTGTGCTATAGGATGAATGGGTCGTGTGCAAGGTGTTCCACAAGAATAATGGGGAAGAGAAGAAGCAGCCCGCCGTGGAGTACTCTGCCGGAACGCCCAACGTCAGCTCGATCTCGGTTGACGCCACCGCTGACGACGACGATTTTCTCGACTCCATGATCGATCCCATCTACTTCAACTCCACCAGCGACATGACGACGACCTTCAACACCGCGGCAGCGCCGTACAACGCCGCAACGACGACTACTGGCGGTGCTGGCTTCGTCGACCTGCCTAATAACTACATTTTCAATGACACGGCAAGCCGCAACGACCTGCACCAAATGGCTGTGGCCAATTCAACAGTTCCCACAAGCAGCAGCTACGGCTCCTCGTGGAACTTGCTTCGTCATGAAGGCCATCCGATGGGAAGCTACAACTTGCATGACCAGCAGGCAATGATGGAGAAAGCTCTAAGAAGTATCGTTTCTCCAAATTTTGCTACTGGTTTGCAGAGTTCGTCGGTCACTGGAATTCCGCAGCAGAATTCGTTACGGCAGGATTACGGCGGCAGTTTATACGCTACTGGTTATCTTACAAGCAGTGCTGCTGCTACTCCAGCAGATGTTGGACAAGCTAGTAGTAAGAAGAATTTAGGTGATTGAGTGGTGCGCTACTGTGTGGGTATATAGTGCTTTCAGTACTGTGGCAGTTTTGTTTTGGTCACTTAATTAGTTCATTTAGGTTGGTATAATTAGAAATTATATACTTCTTGTTTTAGGTGTGTGTTGTAAAAAGAGAACATTGTTTCATTGTTTGTGAGACTGAGAATTTCTTTCTTGCTGGTGCTGAACTGCTAATCATCTGCTTTATTATTACAGCGTGTATACTGCCAGTGCTCGCTACAGTTCCAGTGTTCTTTTATGACTTATTTAGACTATTAATAACTCTTGTCTCAGAAAAAGCATTAGTTCTATATACACTCTTTTGCTGCTTTTCATTAAGAACTATGCATCTTTTCATTAAGAAGAAGGTTTGGGCCGATTACTTCGTACAAGGCGAGCACTGGTCGCCTAATTTACAGGAGTTTATATGTGTTACAGCACAAGGCGAGCACTATCCTAATTCCTAGGGTAACTAAAGCCTACTCTCGCCGCATCAGACAACCAAGATCCTAGGAATTTTTCTATATGAAACCGTGTAAAAGTACCAAAAAAAATGTGCACGCTGCTTGTAAGCTTGGCGCCCAAGTAAGGATGACACCGGCCTTGATGTTGATATACAGCTTGGTGCAAGCTAGATATGTCAGAGATTAGCATCGGCGCCTCAACAGAAAAGTCACGTGTAGCCAGGTCGGTTAGCATCTTGGACGGCGCATGCAGTCCCACATGCAAGCTGGTGACGTCACGCTCCATCCACTCAACAGCAGTGGGAAAAACGCGTAGCCAGATGTACAAGCAACTGCATGCTAGCCAGCATGGATATCCTTGGATCGAATCGTCCTTCATTGTTTATACGACTTGCGCCTGTTCGTTTCCTGCCCTCTAAAATTTAAGCACTGTCACATCAAAGAGAATCTTATCATTTATGAATATTTCGATCAATTTAATGACAAAACCCTTTTGACAGATTGGTGCTAATTTTTGAGATGAATCCAATAAGCTTAATTAATCTATATTTTGCTAAAGTGATGCTACAGATAACTGTCTTCTAATCACGACTTAATTAACCTCGTTAGATTCGTCTCGTAAATTAGTCTAGAGGCCTGTAATTTATTTTATAATTAAACTTTATTTAATACTCATAAATAGTAAGATTCTTTTTGATGTGACAGCTATAAAGTTTAGACCCTAGGAAACGAACACAGCCTTGAGCCTTAATTATGTTTGCTCTTGTTCAGAACCTGATTAACAGCCACCTGTGATGGCTAGTAAAAAGCAGTTACTTGTTGAATTATCAGAACATGGCGTCCAACTTTGATTTCATAAGCTTGTTTACAAAATGAAGTGCGGAAAAAGACGAGTAACACAGTAACCTTTTTTTCTCCTGCATTTGGGCATCTTTCCTGCACCAAAAGCCGGTGCGAGCGGTCCCTGTGTGGGTATATCTGTTTGTAATGTATACCATCGTTTCCACGTGCTAGAGTATCCAAGAATAATGCAGTGAAAAGAGTTGTTAATTGATTTTCATATATGATGATCCCCAAAAAAATATCGATTTTCATATCCTGGGGGTAAAAAAAACTTTCTGCAACACGCATTAACATCCTTTTAGCATCAAGTCGATCGTCAATGTACTTCCTTTACTCCCAAGTGATGGCTACTTATGTACCTTCAGTTTTTGAAAGAACTCTGCTGCATCTCTTCCCATTAATTTCATCCATGATTTTTCTTGCAAGTCATGTTTCGCAGGCTACAGTTGCGGCGTGGTTCCTAGAACCTAACATGCACATATGTGGCAACCTATGTGTGGCCATTGGCCAACATGTCTTCAAGACTCACCCGCCCCCGCCGACAATACGAAAATCTAGCGCTAGTAGGCTTTAACAAATTTGCTTTCATCAAGGTCGTTTTCAGTCCAGTATCGACGATAGATAGGAAGTATGGGGTCTATTGTGTAGCCGAGTATTTCTAGATTGTTGTCTATGGAACAGGTGGCAGTCCAAGTATGGTAGGCTGGTCAAGGAAAAGAGCAAGAAAAAGTGGCACATGAACATGGAGATGACGGAATGAATGGCCTTTTTCCATGCTTGACCTCCTGGCCGGTACTCCATGTGGTACAGCTGATGTAATGCCAAATCATATATCGGCAAACGGTTTGTATTTGCAGTGTGGCAACTGGCAATTCTATCCTTGCGGGCATCTTTCTCAGTTTAGCACTTGATCGAGATCAAATCTCAAGGTTAGAGAAGGACATCATCGAACCAAAGTTTTTGTAGGGGGAAAATGAAATTCAACCATAAAGACAACTCCTTTGTACTCCCTCCTTTACTAAATTGTTGTCGCTATTGACTTTTTTCGTGACGTTTAACCATTCGTCTTATTCAAAAAAAATTTCAAATACAAAAAGTAATATGTTATATTTCAAGTTTCCTTAGTGATAAAACATATTCTAACAAAATATATGACATTTGTTAAATTTTATTTGAATTTGACAAATGGTCAAACTTAACAAAAAAGTCAACGGCGACAACAATTTAGTAAGGGAGTAGTACTATATAAGTATTACAAATGCTACAGTGTAGAATGTTTTGAGAAAATAAAAAAATATATTTATATACTTGGAACATTCGGTTGCATTTACAGATTTACTGTAACTTCACTACTACAAGAGTCCACAAATTTCCTGATACTTGAGTGCTAAGGCAAGAGAGAGATTAATAGAATAAAGAGCAAATTGACCCCAAGACTGGACTGGAGACCAGGTCATTACCTGTCTTAATAAGTGATCACTTGAGCGATAAGGTTGCCCTGAAAACAACATCACCTGTGAAAGCTAGAAAAATGAAGGGAACGACAAAGTGGTTCTGACTGTGACCGGTTTAGATTTTTGTGGCTGCCGCTGTGGGTTGTTTACTACAGCCAACACCCATCTCTATCGAGTCATTGCTAACGAAACAAAATTGAAAAATGATTTTCTACCAGTTGATTCGAACATTAACAAATAATGAGGCAATAACAATGTGGGAACCACACTAACCTGATTACTGACGGGCGATGTAAACAATATTCTAGTCTAGACATAAGTAAACATCGCGTCCAGGTCTGCGCCAAGGAGATGATCAGCTAGCAATTTCAGATAGAGAATCCCAGACAATAGATGTTAACAACACAAACTGTACACTAACAAATACATGCAGTGGAGGCATAAATTTTAAACATATGTGATTCTTGCTAATGTTCAGTTACATCTGATGAGGTAAATACCAACATTTTATTTTTTCTTGGTGAATAGTATCACCTTATTTGCTACCTGAATTCCATGTATTAACAGAAACCGCCACAAACAATGCTAAATCTGGTACAACACATAAGCGTTTGTGAATGCACAACTGGAACTCCGTAGGTATGAATACAATATTACACCAAAAAGAAGTCATCACTGTAAATACCAGTTGGCTCAGAAAAAATATACAGTGCACATCTTTCAACAGGAAACTATGTCCACAGTGCAGGCCAAAAGTCTTGTGCTTCATCAGGCTCCCATATCTGATCTGTATTAAAATGGGATCAAGATTCTTGGGGAGCTTCAAACCTCGACGGAGTATCTATTCCCATCATACACATGAGTCCTGATATTAAGATGATAAGGAGAACTATTCCCTGCAGGTAGTGGAAGTGTAAGAATGTCATAGGAGAACATGGACACTGATATCAATCAATTTAAAGGTGAGCTCACGGGTCAGACTCGGCTAATGAAAGGGGATACAATTAACTTACAACAAAAGTGCCTTCCAGAAGAGTTGATTTAACTAGACAATCCCCTCACATTTGCCCAGGCCAACTTTAGTAGTGTTGGTTTTCTCTGCAAGAAACCTGCCTACGTTGGAAGGGCTCTCCAGTAAACCAATTGGTTGAGAAGCATAAAGAATCGTATATCTAGCCCCAGACTTCTTCAGCATAGCTACCAGCTCAGAGAGCAACTCTCCTGTAGTCCAGGGAAAAAAAACTTTCAGCTATACAGTTAAAGGGAAACAATAGATTAAGTATGATTAACCTAACCTTCTGACTTTGCAGAGTTTTCCTTGAAACCACCACTACAGAATACAATTAGCTCAGCCTGCCCACTTGGGTTGTTTTCCATCTGTGCCATCACCATGTCCTGCAATGCATATGCCGTCAACTATGTAACGAGCATGGAATAGACAAGTTGAAAAAGAAAAGAGCTTGCAATAACTTACACTGACAGAATCCATGTTGTGATGCTTCTTCAGATCTTGACCATTTACAGCACATGTGTCTGTGTATGTGATATGCTTTCCTTCAAAACCATTGTTACAGCTCTCGGTAAATCCAGATATCAATGAGCTCTCTAATTTTTCATCATCTGTCATAGCAACATAGGGGAATGCCATGGAAAACTCCGAAGTTGTGAATGAGAGCTGGTACAAGCATAGCAATTGTAAGCAACTGAAAGTTCTAAGCTTCAGATATACAATAATTGACTTGTAAAAAAATGACTGTGTTTACCTTCAACGTGTCTGCTAAAGCTGGATCGACTTGCTTATCTTTAGAAATGTCTGATGATTGCAGCTGGGGGGAGAGAGATCAAAGCAACTTTCATTAACAAGAAAACAATATCAACAGAGATAACATCTAAATTTCAACTCATATCAAACAACAATCGTGCAACCAGATAATTCCATACAAATAAATACACAATATACTAAAATATGTACCTTGGAGCCAAGAAAAACAATGGCAACATCAACATCCTTGTGTGCATCCTCCCTTGAACACTAACAATGAAGACCAAAACATGCTTAAAATCATGAGATGATGAAAGCTTAAGTTTCTCCAATGGAATATGGTATAGTAACTCACCACCAAGTTAGACCAGCCACCTTCCTGAAGAACAGATTTAGCTAAGCTCTTCGGTGAGATTGTCTGATAGTTAACTACCTCCTTTGCTCCATCCGAAGAAAATCTGGAGGATAACAGTTGATGGAATGCAATCAAAATTCTGATTGAATATGCTTGGTTAAATAATGATTGAAAGGTAAAAGAAAAATCTTCTGGTCCAAACAAAGGTTAAAAAATCAGCATGACGTCCCCAAATGGTTTAGTAAAGCTATCGATAAGATTAGAAGGGTTTTCTTATGGGAGGACAGAAAAGTGGCTAATGGAGGTTCTTGCTTGGTTGCATGGGAAAAGGTACAAAGACCCCTCAATCTCGGTGGTTTAGGCATACAAAATCTGGAGGTCATGTTCTGGGCCTTAGAAATGAAGTGGTTGTGGCTCCAAAAAACAACCTCATCTGACCGCCCTTGGTCAGGTTTGGAGATTCCTGCGCACCCCAATGCATAGGCAATGTTTGCCATTTCGATTTCAACTCAAGTAGGGAATGGACAGAACACTCTCTTCTGGGTGGACAATTGGCTCCATGGCTGTTTCTTATCCGACATCGCCCCTGAAGTGCTTGCGACTGTTCAGAGTCGCATCGTCCGGTCATGAACGGTGGCACAAGCTCTACAGAACCGTACATGGGTGTGGGACATCAAGGGCGGGTTATCTATCAACGACTTGATTGAATATTTGATTCTTTGGGACCTGATTAGAGAATTTAATGTATCAGGAGAGGAAGATAAATACTTGTGGAGACATGATAGTTCAGGGTGCTTCTCTTCGAACTCTGCTTACAAACTCTTGTTCATTGGGTCCATAGAGCTTGTGCCACCGGTCATGAACGGTGGCACAAGCTCTACAGAACCGTACATGGGTGTGGGACATCAAGGGCGGGTTATCTATCAACGACTTGATTGAATATTTGATTCTTTGGGACCTGATTAGAGAATTTAATGTATCAGGAGAGGAAGATAAATACTTGTGGAGACATGATAGTTCAGGGTGCTTCTCTTCGAACTCTGCTTACAAACTCTTGTTCATTGGGTCCATAGCCTTTGAACCATGGAAAAGATTATGGAAATCCTGGGCCCCTCAAAAATACAAAATTTCCTATGGCTAGGCATTACGAATAAATGCTGGACGGCTGATCAGCTTGCTAAAAGAGGTCTGGAGCATCCGGAGCATTGCCTATTGTGTGATCAGGAGAAAGAAACCGCGCAACACATCTTGGTCGGCTGTGTCTTTGCCGGAGATTTCTGGTTCAGAATTCTTCAAGCTTTCAACTTGCAGCGGCTTGTTCCTGGAAACGACGAGCTCGACTTTGCCTCCTGGTGGAGAAGGGCCTCAAATAGAGTGGCAAAACAACATCGCAAGGGCCTCAACACACTGATTATCCTTGGCACATGGATAATTTGGAAGCACAGAAATGCTGTGGTATTTGATGGTATATCGCCTAACATCCAGGTCGGCTTAGATAACCTCAGACTAGAAGCTCAGCTATGGACGTATGCAGGAGCTAAAAGTCTGAGGGGATTAGGTCTAGGTAGGTTGCTTATTTCTAGATAAGTAGCCTAGTTGTTTCTGTTCAAGTCTTCTTTTGGTGTTGTTTATTGACAGAACAAAACTCTCATGTATTACCACCTCATGCCTTGGTCCTAGCTTGAGGTGGCTTGTAATGAACCATTCTCTCTTCCCTATAATACAAAGATCCGCAGCTCTCATGCATATTCAAGAAAAAAAAATCAACATGAGCTGGTAAGTTTTGCTCGAAAAAAGTAACTAAGTGAACCAATAAGGCACCCAAATGAGGATCGGATAAATACAGTGAGGCATCCAAACATCAACATTAATGGTACATTAAATTCACTGATTTGGTACTCTTATAAGGATTAAATAACATTTAGAAACCAGCCAATATTTTTGTCTAGCTGAACTCATAATGAAAAGTTCAGTTGCAATTAGATTTCACAGTTAGTCCATAAAAACGAGAGCTCAAAGAAATCCCGGGTTTATATTTCAGCTACCAAATGAATACTGCTCCTTACAAGAAGAGCATACGGGGCGGGGCATGAATACATGTTTTCAGGTGGAGCAATTAATTCTAGATGGCATTAGCACAGTGGTGACAGCAAAACAAGCTCTTCATCGTTAACATATTATAAAATGGCGATGATCCATCAATCCAATGTGACATCAGAGTGAGGGAAACAAGTTGTAGGGATTTCATCCATTGTTGCCATCACCCTTTCAGTAATACCTAAAGTAGGATGATTTGTTGCATCTATTAAAGTTGGTGCTCATTTGCTCAAAGTGGTTTAGCAGTGAACAAGACCAAAACCACAAAAGGCAGATGGAATTTCAGTTGTTCACAAGGACAATCAAATTTGTGTTTGACCTAGGTGTAAAGTCTGATAGAACATGCATTTACGAAGAAAAGTGGGTGATGCGGTATAATGTTCAATGCACAAACTAAACTAGTGTTTGATTCAAACAAGCTGTGCTCTCCCTCCACATCACCCAGAAACCAAGGTCTTGGGGTATGAGGTTTAACAAATGATCAAGCTACCCATGACCACCGAGGAATCTTCTACCTATTTCATTCACAAGGCAGTTACAAAACAAACTAAATGTGTCTTGTCAGCCATGCCAAATTCTCTATAATCCAGTACCATTTTACAAACAAAAAAAAAATCTCCTTTCTAGTCGAGGTTACGAAATCCTTAGACATTATCGGAACGCATCATATCTACTACCATGAGGGATCTAGAGCAAGGAACAAGAATGAGAAGCGAAGCAAAGTTACCCACCCGTAGTTCTTGGGCGCCCAGAGGAACGCCGGCGCGATCACCGGCGACGCCGATGCCGCCTGCGCTACGAGCAGCATCACCGCCAGCACTGCCCATGCCGCCGCCATCTGATTCGATCGAATCGGGCCCGTCGTCCAAAAAAATACCGAAAAGTTAAGGAAAATCGGTGATGGAAATCGAGCTGGATCGTTTAGCTCAAAGATTTCAAAAGAAAAATGCTACCTTTGCGCGAAGCAGAGATCTGGGATTGGGGATTTGTGCTGGCTCGCTGCCTTGGTGTCCCTCGTGGTCGCCGCGGGCGTGATCTGAATCGGTATCGCGCTAATTCCAGGAGGCGAAGGGTTAGTTGCTTACCACGCTTACAACAGCGAGGCTGACATGTGGACCCGGACAGCAGAGGCCATCTTACGTGTGGCTCTACAGCTTAGAAATCTCTCGCAAACTCGCAAGATTACCAACATTGACAGTGGTGCCGTACCCGTGTGTTTATATTTTCCTGAACGGTGTATTAGGTGAATTGTTTTTTTTTCTTAAAAGTTGTATTTGTATTGATCATCCACAGTTTATAACAAGAGCTCTTTTACTGTAGTAAATATGAGCCATCCATTTACATTAATCCAACCGTTTTTTACAGATAACAGTGACAAAATGGTCATGGCGGGCCCCTGGGCGAGTTGCAGATGACAGAGGGGAACGGAACGACTGGCAACAACAACCTGAGCTCTTATCGCCAGTGATCCTCTTGACAAGGAAAGCAAATGACCCACAAGGAAAAAAACAGGGCCCTTCTTCTCCATTGCTTCCCTGCCCAGCAGCGTCTGATCTGATGGAAGCAACCATGGCGACCACCTCATCGATGCTGCTCCTCTCCAGTGCCGCCACCAGGACGCCAAATGGCTTCCGTTCTTCCCTGTCGTTGCCTCTGCCTCGCTGCAACAGCTACTCCACCTGCAGCGCCAAGCAGCAGCATCTAATCGCGCCAAG
This sequence comes from Chloris gayana, assembly GCA_031894775.1. NCBI lineage: Eukaryota > Viridiplantae > Streptophyta > Magnoliopsida > Poales > Poaceae > Chloris > Chloris gayana. The sequence goes on from JAUNZO010003503.1 coordinate 60,395, forward strand.
ACTGAACAACAGCAAGAAGAGCTCTTTCAGAAGCAGCGGCCCAAGGTGTTCTTCTAGCGCTGCTGGCGGCCGATCAACTGCTCGTTCCTCTGAAATATGGCTTCTCGACCCTGCAGGTTAGCTCCGGCTTCTGAAATTTATGTTGCGTCCTAGCTCTAAATTCGTGCTATCTGCAATTTCATAGCCTGATTGAACACTAGCTGGAAAATTTAAACGCGTTATTCTTGCATTCCTTCTTGCAAGACCGAAGTTTAGCACCACACCATTACCAATTTCAGGAGACGGAGATTGGCGTCATATCGGCTACAAAGTCCCACGCCCGGGCGCGTTCGAGATAGCCTCAGTATGTGCTGCCAGTAATAATAAATTGTGAACAATTGAAATGTTACTAGCAGCTTAGCAGCAAGTTCATATGACTAGTGTCCTTACAAGCAATGCATGCGGTGTCCAGGATTCGGTGACCGTCGGCCGGGTTGCTGAAAAGGCCGACATCGTTCTCCCGGTGGCCACAGGTCAGTTGTTGCAGAGAATTCAGTCAGGGAGGATTGTGATGGACGATCTGACATCGGAATTGCAGTATCTAGCACGCACGCTCGGCTGGAGAAGAAGGACGGGAAGCTGTTGGTGACGGACCTGGACAGCACCAACGGCACCTACATCAACGAGCGCCGCCTCGTCCCCGGATTCCCCTTACCCGCCGAACCCGGCAGCCTACTCATCTTTGGTTAGATATTTAGATTAGATCACAAGCAATTATTACATGATTTTCAGAGAAGGCTCTGGTTTGTGAGATGGATCTGTTTCCTGTGTCGACTGCATGCAGGTGACGTCAACTTGGCGATGTTCCGCGTCAGCAAGATGATAGTCGAGGTGCCCAGCGAGAACGATCAAGAGACCAGCAAGACCGAGGCCGTGTCGGCTACAGTGGAAGAAACCGCAAGTTAAGCAGGGCGTTACGGAACACTACCAGCTTTGCTTCTCGACGCCATACTCAGCAGGAGACCCGGGTTCTCTAAGAAATTCAAGATCCACGACAACCTCATTGGTTTTGTTCACTCCTCTCGGCTGAAATGTAAAGTGAATGAATCCGACCGTACTACAGATGTTAGCTAAGAATCAAAGAATGCAACTATAAACGGTGCTAATACTATTCATGTTTGGCTACAAATTACAACAGAGTCCTCATTTCGGAAAACAGATGGTTATGTTTCATGTTGACGAGAACAACGCATGTAAGAGTAAACCTATAGTATACTTATGTAACCATTGCCGCAATAACCATACAGAAGTGAAATCTCATGTTCATCTGGATGGGAAAAGAAACATAGCAAAGGTTCATCCAGTTATACACTAAGAAACATGTTACACAGCAGCATCATGCTACAGCTAATTTAAGTGCCAAAAGTTTAGACAACACTACGCTAGCTCAAACAAAGCACAAGATCCCTTCAAAATAGACATCACTGAATTCATTAACCTTATCAACCAGCATACATGTATAAGTTATTATCACAACAGAAACAATGAACTCCCAGCAAAAATATCATGAATAACCAGCCCACCACCATAGGGGATACTATTGATTCAACAAAACATGAGCAAGCAAATGACTATAACGTTTTGAACTAGAAATGGCAACCAACCTGAATCTAAAATAAATCCGAGAGCTACAAAACAAAATAGGGAAACTGAAGATCATATCTTGACAGTTTTCACAACATGAAAGAAGCAGATAGCAAAACGTGACTTAGAAAATTGATGACATGCCAGTCCCTCATCAGCCCTCCAAAACTCAACAACCATGACAAAAGTAGCAATCCACCATATAACACTGTTATGTCAACATGCAAATGACTGAGCTTTAATGAAATTCAAATATAATACCTAGTACTGTGAATTCTGACTAGTACAAAAGCATACACTAATTGGTGGAAAATGGCATATAAAACAGTTCAGTTTTATGTCAGATAATAAATATACCAAGTAAATGAACAAGGAAAACAACAGTCATATTCACAGCAAGGAACTACAATCTATAAGTGGTTTATCCGACACAGTGCCACATTGACTAAAAATGGCAGCTGGTTAAAATCAACTTCAATATCCAACATCAGTATAACTACCACACAACCAATACTGAAATTGATAGCACTATCAGACATTCCACGAATTGGTCTATCCACCAAGATGCGAAAAGTGAGCCTTATGACTTCTGTTGCATTGTATTTGACCCTGTCCTTTAAGTATAAACCAGCGGAGATAATAACGAATCACTAGTTCTCTAGAGTCGAGATATCAGATATCCATTACTGAACATAAACAAAATGTAACTATGACAGTAATCATAAGAACGAAACGGATGGCGGGATAACATTTAAAGGATATCATGGCACAAATATACGGTAATGATAGGATAATTCATCGGCACAGGTAACAAGCAAAAACATATTCCAGAACTAGCTCCAACAACTGAAGGCATCCATATCACAATGTCAAAAAGGTACGAGACTAAGCTTAAACAGTCTAGATTTTCCAAGCAACAAAGCAGTAGCTAGATATAGAACCAGACGACCAGTTCCACTGACGATAGGAGTCGAAGCCGGCAATACCCACATTGATCCAGGCTTGCCCACCGCTTAACGGTAGGATTTCTGGAACCTTGCGCGGGCACCACGTCCACCGAACTTCTTGGGCTCGCAGCGCCTGGGGTCGGCGACGAGGAGGGTGCGGTCGTAGCGGGCGAAGATGTCCTTAACCTCCTTCTTGGCGGCCTCGTCGACGTACTTCTGGTAGTAGGCGACCAGAGCCTTGGCGATGGCCTGGCGGATGGCATAGATCTGCGACGTCTTCCCTCCGCCGCGGACGCGGATCCGCATGTCAATGTCCTTAAATTTGCTGCGCCCGGCGAGCATGATCGGCTCGAAGGCCTTGAGGCGGAGCATCTCCGGGCGGATCAGCTCGATGGGGACGCCGTTCACCTTGATCAGCCCGCGCCCCGGCTTGGTGTAGGCCACGGCCACGGCAGTCTTCTTGCGGCCGAAGCACTGGACGGTGCCCGCCGGCGGGCGGTTGAGCACGGTAGCCATGGTTGCTGCGGTGGTTGCTGGGATCGCGGCGGCGGCGGCGCGCTAGGGCTTTGGCGGCTTGGGGGAGGTGGCGGCGAAGAGGTGGGAACCGAATGAGAGATGGATTTTATAGGTACAGGAAGCGTTAGGGTTTTGTGTGATCAGCTGCGCTAGGAGAATGACTTGTGGGCCTGGATGGGTTGTCGGGGTCCACAACGCAGTCAAACCATGTTATGAACGGGCTTCATGGGCCGCAGGGATATGATTGGGCCGTCCAACGCTGCATATGGAATTGGACTTTGGAATGAATCAATGGCGGTAAAGGCCGAAATCGGTCTTCATCTTGAGAAGTTGAGATAAAAGGCCATGGTGAAGGAGGAAGAAGCTAGGGTTTCGGCCCTCGAACACTACTTGATCTTATCCGAGCGAGCCGTCCGGCGGCGCCGCGGCGGCCGGAGTCGCCTCTCCCGCATCCGCGTTGCCCCCGCCTCCCTTCCGAGGGATGTTCGTGGGTTGGTAGCACGGATCGTTGGACAAAGAGCCGGCTTTGGCTTCCGCGGTTGCTGACGGCGGCTCACGATGACGACTGCCCGCGGTCGGAGCGTGCGCGATGATGGCCGCGCGGGTTCACCCAAACAACAAATCATTTCGCTGTTCGTTTGCCTTTTCTTTCGGTTCTTTGAACATTGCGTAATTCTTTTATTCGTTCTTTGGCGCTCGCTTGTCTTAGGTTAAGCTTTATCATCTAGTACATTTCACCGGGCGATTAGCACAAGCTTGTTATATTTCAAGTTACTCCGTTAGATTGTGAAGAATATACTTGCCATTGCAAATTAATAAGTATCTTTAGCACAAGCTTGTTATATTTCAAGTTACTCCGTTAGATTGTGAAGAATACACTTGCCATTGCAAATTAATAAGTATCTTCAAACCTCTTAGATTTTAACCCTGCTGCTGAATGTAAACTGCTTGCTGCCTTGGTTCAAATGACTTAGCTTCGAAATCAGTTGACATTAAGCTTTATTATCTGTTATGATCCATTGGATGCCTTGAATTAGTCATATAATTCCATCACTGGTGATCGAAATGCTTGAAAAGTAAGGACGCACCCATGGATGTGTCGAATCGCATTACTTGTCCAAAAAATTGTAGAATTTCCTGCTTACTGAACATATATAGCTTGGGATCAGATGTTTTGAAATAAAAATTACTGGATGTTTGTCTGGCCAATGTTTAGTTATTGTGGGAGTTCTGATTAGTTAGACTGGTGGCATTGCTTGAAGTTTATTGTGTGTGTTTCACTTCATGTACAGTAGTAGATGATAGAACTACATCTCATGTTCACACAGGTAGCAGACAACAGACAATTCCAATTCGATCTTTGTGTTGGAGTTGGATAAATGAGGTCTTCTTTAGTAAGCTCCATTAAGGACTCACCACTATGGACCAACTGAGACCCTTTATCAAGTAGGGTTCGCATCAGCAAGAAGACATAGCTTCTGTCTGTAAAGGGATAACATGTTTGGAAGATGAAGGAAGAAGCCGATCTTCTGTGGAATCGGCAGGAACTGCCTTGTTATTCACTTGTGCTGTTAGCTGTCCAATGTCCACTAGCTGTATTGAGTTTGTAATTAGTATGCTGATGTTAGGTTGTTGATGTATTTCACAATTCTGGTTTTCTTCTGTCATATTCTTTTCTGAAACAATACAAATGGTGTGAATTTGTGGTGTGCTGCTGAACAAAATTGTCTTGGTTGCAATGTAATGATAATCCAACCGAATCAAGTGGCCATCTATTTGTTTCTTTTGCAATGAAAGTGGTACTATTTTGATGAAAAGCACCAAGTTATTCTTTTATGGTCTATTTTGTGCAATCGATATCATGTTACCTGATGCATCTTCTTTGGTATTTTCTCCCTGTGTCATTGATGAATTTGTCCTTTAGTGACTATTGCTGGAGGAGGATAATATGCTGAACTCTTCTGAGGATTTTGAAGTTCAGTCAATTCGAATGCGACAACTGTGATTATGATTCTAGAGGAAAGATGAGGTTTCCTTCTTTCAGACTTAGACGCTCAATATTTTTCTGTGTACTGCATGTCTGCTGCTTTCGTTTTCTGAATGGCGTGGCAACTGGCAACAGTGGAACTGCAGCACAGATTCAGTTTGGTAATAAGAGTGCTGCTCTGTATAAAAGAAATGCTCATTGAAATGTAGTTAGCGTAATCATGGTTGAAAACCTATCCCCGGATCGTGACTGCCATAAGTCGGTTTGATATTGTGAAACATACAATAAGTTGCCTATGTTGTTTCATTTCAAAGATATTGTGTGCTGTCTGTCGTGCCATTTAGATACAAGGGCTCAGTTTTATGTTCGATGCTGGTAGCATAAATTCCAAAGCAGTTGTTGAGGTGGTTGCCGGCTTGCCCCGCGCCATGACGCTGCAGGGTCTTTAGTAGCTTCTCCGGCGTCACGGGCTCACGGCCCTTCATGGCACAGTCGCATCTACCAGAGTTACTATGCATGAGATTTTACCACTCCTGTCTGCTTGCGTCTTGTAAAATGTTGCAGAAGATAACCCCTGGCCTTTGTGGGGATTGCAGCAACTCGCAGTCACTGCAAAAGTTGTCGTACAGGATCAAAATGCTCATTGTAATGAAGTTGATATAAGCCCTTTATCTTCAGTTCTTATGTGGGGAATCACTATGAATGTTGTCTTTCCCATTAATCTTGTTTCGTTTTAGATGTGTGCACGTGCAAGAACATGTCCTTCCAACTGACGTTCTACATTGAAGTCCTTTCGAGGTAGTTGCAAAAGATGAAAGAACCTGATAATGAGACGCATATCTCTAGCTGAAAGCCATATCCAGATTTTCAGAAGAAAACATGCATCCACAATTTCTCAAGTAACCACTAACTGAAACCGGATACATTCATTGAAATTCAAGCAATGATGGGTATGAAATCAAAACTTCACAGTAGAAACTGAAATAGCTCAGCATATGCCAACTGCAAAAATGGCTGTAATACGGATGATAGACTTATGCGAACAAGTGTTATACATACAACAGAAACAAAAAATGAGCTTTGATCCCATAGTGTTCAGAAGTACCAAATATGTTCCTATTTCCAAATTACCTTGATAAATATTGCACAAACATCAGGAATTGGTGTTGCTAGTATACAATTTAACTGTACCAAGAAATCTTGAGTTTGTTTTCTATGGAAAAGGCTATTACCTTACGGTACACAGTTTCTTTGTATCTGTTTGGTGCAAGGACTGTGAGAGTCTGTGTTGGGCTATGTCAGTGAAATGCTACATTAGATTAACCAGAGACAAGAAAGAATTACAGATACAACCCATACTATCTATTTTCCTCCTCCGTATTTTGAAAATCTACTAGACCTGTGCACCTTCAGTCCGATTGCTGGCACTTTCCTTGCCAATGCTTGCCAGATCATCTGGACTGCATCATCCTTCCTGGAAGGATATTGATACTCATAATATTTGTCCACCTCTTTCAGCCTATTCCACATACTTGTCCATTTCTGCTTGCTTATTCCTCTAATCAGTCCCATCAAGTAACCCTTTTTAATGGCATCAGATGAACGAACAAAGATGGAAAACTTTGAATAATCCAACACATCCTCATATGGTAGCTCAATGTCATCACTGATGATAACAGGGACGCAGTGGCTCACAATCGCGTCAAACAGGCGGTTCGACGAAGGGGTGTCCCCAGCAATGTTGAGGCAAAACTTTGATGAGTGCATTCCCTGGCTGGCTTTACTGGCACCATGGTCCTGGACACTTCCAAATGCAAAGTAAACATCCTTCTCATCTTTGAGCATGTAATATAGTTCCTGCCGAATGCTCCCTCCCTGGACAAGGATGATGCATTACATTAGCTTATTAATCATCAGTTGTCACAAAACACAGGACACGGATAAAAGTAGTGGTATAACTTTTCTGGGCATGTTTATATTAGCAACTAAATAAAGATTCACGACAAGAAGCCATCAATCAAAGCAGGTTCACATGGTATGTTTTGGCTCCACGAATTTGTTGATATGTTAACAGTCTACTAGCAATTAAGTGTATCCTTCGTAGAAATTTCTAAAACAAAGTGTCGTTACAATCCTTTAGTTACATATATTTGATATGTTGAGGCTAATAAAGGGAGTAATGTATGCATTAGTATATTATAACATTTGAACTTTGGAAACCAATAGTTTGATGTCAGAAATCAGGAGTATTTTTTGACAAACATGGAAAACCAACAAAGTCCCGTCTCTTGTTCAAACTAGATCGGAGAGTTTCAAAATATAGGATTTCATCTAAAGTTCAAAGTCTTTAACTAAACCAATGGATGTCGATCAATTAAGAAAAGGAGCATATGTCTGAATGGCCAATCACCTTGATGGTAAATATGCAATTCTAAAACTACAAAAAACACCATAACAAGCATTTTTTTCTCTCCAGGAAAAACACTTGTATATTGTCATGTAATAAGCTCACTTAACATTTTTTAATGGGTGCCCTTTTTTCATCATCAGAGGCAACTCAAAATTGTAGCACTCTGTAAATAGCAGAAACATCTGGCCATCTTCTATTAAAACTCGTCAAAGTTAAATGTTATTTCCCGTTAAGAATATAACAATTTTGACAAATTTACTTTGTATGAACTAGTTGCAAGCAAGTATCCCTGTTATTCGCCCAGCGGCAGCGCCTCTCATGTATACTAAGATAACTATACTAGTTGTAGAATATTTGAAACTCCAAGGGCTTGAGTTAATGAGGCAAGGCAGATAGAAGCTTTTGATGGCATAAACAACAGAAGTATGTAAGTACCATTTTGGGATTTAACTCAGGTGATCATTCGACATACGTCACACAGCAAACTAAAACCTAGCAAAACCTTGCAGTTTTAGCAAGGTCATCAGGGATAAACTAGTAACACATATTGCACCCGCTATAAAGGGGACCTACAATCAACGTTCCACTAATTCTGAAATAATACGAACTCTCACTCTAAAGTGTACCAGTCTAGAAGAAGTCTGTCACCGTGCAAGTAAAATTTCATGAGTACATGACAAGTGATAAAATGCAAGTGGCAAAATGATAGTTGCTGCATAATACCAAAGGAACCAGGCACTAAATTAAAAGATAATTACCATGCATTATTCCATTTAGTAGAACATAAGTATGAAATCTGGGAGCCAGATTAGCAAGCATAGTTACCTCCTTCCTGTAAATGGCTCCACGGAAGTATAACAAGGACGGCCGGTCATCAAATCCAGCTGAATCATTAACAAATGTCTTGGCCATGTGCTTGTAGGGCGCAATGACATCCTTCTCCAAGCTGGCCACCTTAGGATGATACCTTCCAAAATCAGATAGCACAAACACCGCCGGGGACAGCGCCGCCCGGGCGTGCAGCAAACTATTGGGGTGGTGCGGGACGATGACATGATCCACGCCACCAGACCTCTTCCACTCCGGCTGCGCCATGAGGTACCTCACGAGCTTCTCCTGCAGAACCTTATCCCTGCCGACCTTCTCCGGCGGCACAGGCTTGGAGTGGCGGTTGTAACTGAGTGACGCAAAGAAGGGAACGAAGACCAGGTCTGCGTCCCTGGAGTCGGCGACCCTCACGGCGGCGCCGCAGGGAATCGCCGTGGAGGAGGAGAGGAGGTCAAGGGTGAGCCAGTACGCGACGCTGTGCTGCTGGTTGAGCCCGCCGGGGTAGCGCGGCGGCGCGGCGCCGTTGGTGAGGTCCGGCCAGACGACGCCCTCGGCTCCCGCGGGCGGCGCCCAGCCGAGAAGGCCGAAGTGGAACTCGGGCGGCATGTCGTACATGAACACCCTGACGGCGGCGGCGCGCGGGTCGCATCCCGCGGCGTCGGCGGCCGAGGTTGAGCCACCGGCGTCATCGGGCTGTCCGTTCTCGTCAAGAAAGGAGAGGTCTTTGCTGCCGCCGCTGGCGTTGGAGGACGGAGTCACCGGCACGGGGACGGCAGTGAAGTGGGTGGCTGTGGCGGTGTCGGTGGGGACGGGGAGGCCGGCGTCGGTGGGGCGCCAGCGCGCGCCGGCGGCGGCGAATAGGAAGATGGTGGAGGCGACGAGGATGGTGACCGCGGCGAGCGGCAGGAGGAGGGTGCGGCCGCGGGGCGCCATGGGAGGCGCGGGCTCATGGCTGGATTTGGGGAGGGAACATGGCGGGGGATCTGCAGAGGAGACGGAAGGCGAAGGGCGGGTTGGACTGTTGGAGGCTGTGATTACTGATTTTTTTCTGTCCTTTCTTGGAATTTCCTCGGCAAGCGAGGTGTACGCATTGCGTGGCCCCACTCCGAGAGAGAGAGAGTAGGCCACCATTTTGGTTGTGTAAAGCGTTGATGCACAAGAGACAGCGTGCCTTCCAGGTTTATTAGGAGAGCGACAGATTAATCCGTACGTACGTAGTTTATTAGCCGTATAACGTGAGTACAACATGTTAGATCAATCAGTTAAGTAAAGTTGCTCAAGAATTAACAGCTTGACATTGCTCCAAAGCGTGGCATGATCAGGTGTGGCCACGTATGGCGAACTTAAAAAAGTTCACATGGTTATTGAAAAATTGTGGTAGGGGTGGAATCTTGACTTGCCCGCTAATCCATGTAAACTAAGTATCTATTGAGTGGTCGCAAAGATTCTTAAACCGGTTTAACACGGTACTGATGATCCTGATTTAACACGGCACTGAAGACTGAAGATGCAGAATAAACTAGCCACTGAAACAAGATGCTAACTGACATGTCCTTCAGTCAACCAGCTAGAGATGCAGGTGTACTGTGCAACAATCTTCCAATGTCCCTGTCATCCTGTGCGCGTTCCCGTTCCTGAAAACCGAACGCTGGAGCAGGTCTCTCTGAGTACAGTACAACATCGTATCTCATGGGCACATCTTGTACGTGTCGTCAATTCGGTGGAAGAAGAATGAAATCTTACTTGATCACGTGAACGCCATGGCCGTTTTTGATTTTGCTCTGCACCAATCGATCGAACTGGAATGAAGCAGCATTGTGTGCCGAAAAATTTGCTGCTTCATTCCATCCATATGTTGCAATTTCATGACGAGGACGTCAGAACTCAGAAGTACACCACCAGTTCATCATGCATAGTGGTCTGTGCGCCGCTGCTATCTGCCTCGCGTGTCCTGTGCAGGAGAGGTGCGTGCTCGAGCTATTCAGACAGCGCATCTCATTCGCATGCTGCATTTCTCTATCAGTCTCAACTCTGAAGGACAACCTAGACTAATCGACATGTTTTGCAAAATATACGTATCTCTATTCCCTCAGTTAGCTTCTCTCGTAACGACCTCCGATCCTCACAATATATTACCAACGGACGATAGATAAAGAGCCCCAGCCGGGCACTACAGAGAGACAGACAGAGCATAATAGACCCCATTTAGCTTCTCTATCTATTGTTAGCTACAGTTTAACACCCATATATCGGATCTTTTTTGGACTTCTTCTTCTTCTTCTTCTTCTTCTTCTTCTTCTTCTTCTTCTTCTTCTCTGTCCTAAAGTAAAGGGAGTTAGAGGTTTTAGAGATCCAATTAAAACAACATGGCCAGACCAACAATGGCGTTGCTTCTCTGCTTCCTCTTCCTAGCCGCCGCGGTAGTCTCCAGCGAGGTGATCTCACGTTCAGTAATCTGCTTCTTCTTCTGCCCGTCAACTCTTAATCAGCTCATGCATGCTTCCACTATCTGAAGATGAAGATCGCACCCGCTCCCAGTGCTGGGATTGCCCACGACCCGGACAATGGTGCTGACAATCACAAGGTAGGCATTCACTGCCCGTGCCGTGCTTAATTATTACTCCCTCCGTCCCCTTATATGTGTCGTTTTAGCCTTGGATTTTTGTCCACGAAAGAGTGTCGTCCTAGCTAGTAGGGTCCACATGTGCCTGATTTTTCTCCCCGCATCCACTCGTTTCTCCTTTCCTCCACCGCTCCGGCTCTCCCCCTCTGGATCTGTCTACCTGTGACCACTAGAGCTGCTCCCTCGTCCATGGCCGTCGACCCGCCGTCCTCCTCTCCAAATTGAAGGCTGTAGCGGCAGGCACCTCATCCATGGCTACCGATCTGCCTTTCTGCTCATCCAAATCGGCGCAGCTCGGCGATGGGAGATGAGGGAGGGATGGGAGGTCTCCGGCCAACAGAGCTTCCTCGTTCTGCACGGCAGGCGGCGGCAAATCCTCCAGCAAAAGGATTCCCCTCCGACCATATCCTCTCGGCAACACCTTATTCTACAGCTCGGAGATTGCAGCTTGCAAAGGCCTCCAGCTGGTGCAAGCAGGACCCATGGCGAAGCGTCCCTAGCGGCGAGCAGCAGCAGCACGCGACCCAACAGCAAGCCGCAGCTTGGCAGTCCCGATGGCAAGCACCAAGCTGGCGCGGTCCTCAGCGGTCATGAGTGCTAGACAGAGGAACAAAGCAGGGGCAAAACAGTCTTTTTACTCGTGGCTTATTTTGTCAGTGGAAGGGCTTTTTACTCCTAAGGGGTGTTCGTTTCCCTATCTAATTTTTAGAGAGTCAAATCAAAGAGAATTTTATCATTTTGAAGACTTAAATAAAGTCTAATCTCGAAACTAATTGCAGACTCCCTATCTAATTCACGAGACGAATCCAACGAGGGTAATTATGGTGTTATTAGAAGATGTTTACTCGTAGCATCACCGTAGCAAAACATAGATTAATTAGGATCATTAGATTCGTCTCGCAAATTAGAGGGGGTCGCGACATAGGTTTTGTTATTAAATTAATAAAAGATCTTACTTAAATAGTAAGATTCTCTTTGATGTGACAGATATCTAAATTTTAGAGGGTGAAAACGAACGGGGCCTTATACGGGGACGGAGGGAGTACCAGCTAAACAGCACCAAATAGATGGATCCGTGATTTGTGATTTGGCGTGTGCAGGGTACCAGCGATGGCAAGGGGAATCTGAAGCCATCCCGTAAGCCATGCTTATTTTCTTTTCAGTTTTTGAACCGCGGGTATATAGTTCGCAAATACGAATGAAGAATGCGATTGCAGAGTGCGGCGGCGAGTGTGATCGGAGGTGCTCGCGGACGCATCACCGGAAGCCGTGCCTCTTCTTCTGCAACAAGTGCTGCGCCAAGTGCCTATGTGTTCCCCCGGTTACTACGGCAACAAGGAGACCTGCCCGTGCTACAACAACTGGAAGAACAAGCGCGGTGGGCCCAAATGTCCTTAATCGTCGGCCCACTATTTTCTTTCTGGGCCTGTTAGTTAGATCGGCTCAGGCCTTTCAGCCTGTTTTCCATTTTTTATTTTTATTAGTACAAGTTTTCTTCAAGTTTCCAACAGCTGTGCTGGACAGTATTCATGGAACTTTACATAGCAATCAGTCAGCTCACTTCTTCTCAAGGGAAAAATAAATTCCTTTTTTTTAAAAAAGGAAAAAGAAACTTAGAAAGGAGAAGCAATCAGATCAGTTGCACTAGCATGTGCCTTGTTTTCTAGTGTTGCAGGCAATGTGCATGCCGCACTGAATAAGGAACAATGTGCTTGATCTTCCCAGACACCGGTCGCTTTCTCTGTCATGAAATTAGTATAAGGCCGGTCACTTAAATTAATTAGCTTGCCAAGACCTGCACGATCAAATCGAAAGCTGTAACCATACTGATTTCGTCGAGTAACAGTTGACCTGTGAAATCAGGCACAGATGCTACTGCATAACCGAGGAGACATGCAGATACTTTTGTCCAGAGGTAAACAGTCTCCCATTTTTCTCGATTCATTCCTTCCGTCCCGTTTCTGACTCTTCAGTGCGTGCCTGGAGTGGCCTGCTGCATCAATGCATATGTTTCCTTCATGTCGCTGCACGCCGCGGCCGATTGGACGCGAACCAGAAAATCGAAACGATCCCTTCACAAATGGCAGACACGCTGACCCTGCTGGCTCCAGTTCTCTCCGGTCGGCCGATCTGATATCTGCATATTCTAATCACTTAAACAAATCAAATACATATAGGTTCCTTTTCCGAATGATCGTGCCTTTTCACAACAAAAAAGGATCGCTATTGCAAGTTGTTCTTCATTCTAGACGAGCAACAAGCTGCAGCTGCTCGTCCAATCGCAGATTCGCAGTGACATACGTGCGCCTGTTTTTGCCAAACATCCATAGAAGAGAACAGCTCAAATCCAACCAAGTTTGCGGTGCTGGGAGCCAAGCTGGCCGAAAAGAAAACACCTTCAATTGCACGCAACCCCTTCACGTGCAAATTCACGTCCGTCTCAACGGGTGCCAGCCAATTCATCAACCACTGCAGCGCTCCCACACCACATGAACAATCGGTAGGGGACCTTCCTTTCCTGCCTGCACATCTTCCACTGGAACAGTGTTCCGTTTGTTTGATGCTAGCCAAGGTGAGAGCATCAACGATAAGCATGAGATTTTAAGCTCAACTATTCCACTGACGGCAACTGAAACTATCTACCCTCTGATCTTCGATGGCAGTGACTTGGAACCACAGACATTCTGCTCCCTGGGAGTGCAGAGGGAAATGGCAGGGTTGAATTTGATGAACCTTCAATGACAGCGTGCCCCATCTTGCTGTAGTACTAGTATCTTTCTGCATGATTTGATATGATAGGTGGAGCCTTTAGATCATTATCCACCAGCTAGTAGGCCCCTTGGTCTTCTCTGGAACTACATAAGGTCAAACAAATTGAGCCCTGTTTTATTGCCAATTGGCGATCCATTTAACCTGGCGTACTTCACTAACTTTTTTCAAGATTTGGTTCAGGGCGGCTCGTGGGGTACTAGTACCACTAATATGATATACCATCGCTCATTCTAGTTGCTTGTGATGACGAAAAGGAGCATCATTCTCCAGTCAGAGTTGCGATGTTAGTACTTTATATTTATAGCTAACAATTAAATGATAATTGAACTTCAATTTTCGTCAGGCTGACGAAAACCTATCAACTTGTCAAGTGCACGTGTACTGCATTTCTTAAAAGGTTACAAGTACCCGTGTCAAGTGGGCATCTAAAACCTGGAAAGGTCATATGGAAATAGGAGTAATGATATTCACGAAACAAAATATGCTATGGGAACAGATAATTTTAGAAGTCCGATGCAAGATTTTTATCATCTGAACTACCACTGCATTTTCAGAAAAAAAAGTCATCAGGTTAATATTTAAGGGAATTATCACGTTAACAATCTCAATATTCAGTACAATGTGCATCAAAGAGAAAATGAAAGCGAATCAGAAAGTATCTTTGGTCCAGAATATCCTCCTCATCACTAAGAATAAATATTAAGCAGGGTGAGGTATGTGTCGAGTTTTTTTTTCTGAACTAAATTAATTAACAATGATGTATACATATTATCCTTTTCATCTTTGCTGTGAAAACAATTAATGAATTGTTGGATCACCGGTTCTGCTACAGAAGACGAATTTCGCAGCTGAAGATGACCTCTCTGTATAGTCGGAGGTCTCCTCTACCGGTCTAGCTGTTTCACTTTCTACTACCCACACAGTACTCCAGATTTTTGTTCTTGTTTTTCCCATAGTCTGAAAGATATCCCTCAAAAATGGCAAGCAGATATCATTCTATATATTTGGTGTATCCAACCTTTGCCTAGATTGTTCTCCAACCTGCACTGTGTTCCTTTACTAATCGACTACGGAAAACTGTCTGACACTCTGATATTCCTTGCAACTATATTTAGGGTGTGTTCGTTTTCTGGGGTCTAAATTTTAGAGCTGTCACATAAAAAAGAATCTTATTATTTAAGAGTATTAAATAAAGTTTAATTATAAAACAAATTACAGGCCCTAGACTAATTTACGAGACGAATCTAATGAGGTTAATTAAGTCGTGATTAGAAGACAGTTACTGTAGCATCACTTTAGCAAAATGTAGATTAATTAAGCTCATTAGATTCATCTCGAAAATTAGCACCAATCTGTCAATAGGGTTTTGTCATTAAATTGATCGAAATATTCATAAATAATAACATTCTCTTTGATGTGACAGTGCTAAATTTTAGAGGGAGGAAACGAACACACCCTTAGACAAATCAGTAAAAAATATATAATAGATTTGGAATTTAGGAGTAGTTATTAGTCCATGAAATGCAATCTGAGCTGTATTCAGTTAAGTTGTTATTTCAGTTCTACCATATTGGGAATGTTGATTCGGTGTCATACTCCGTACGATATAGGTGTAGGCCGTAAATCATTGACTAGCTGATGAATTGCATCATAGGTGTAGTAAATCATTGACTATTGGTGACATGATGAATTGCACCACATGAATAACTGTTTCAGCGCTCGTAGTTCTATCAAAAAAAAAAAAAATAGAGGAAAGATGGCACAAGCAAGGAGCAAATAGAGAAGCCAGAGGACGAAGAGTCAATTGGAGAGGAGTGCTTCTCTATCCAACCCGCCGTACGGAACTTCTTGTCATACCTAATCTTCTCTTCCTTTGCCTCATGTTCCTACACAAGTCACTGAATCTCAAACATTCAGTTTTTTCTTTCACATTATTTTTCTATTTCTTTATCAATATGTCAGTATCAAATAACGAGAACCCTTTTCACCGTTAGCTACATGCATCTCAGTCCACTAAAGACACCTCTCAAGACGTTTTGACAAGTTAATTCGGAAATAATCTTGTACCAATGGACGTACTAAGAATGTTGATTGTTGGTCAAGGTGGTCTTCGACTAACAATAATGAATTGGCGCGCCAAACTGCCATATTTGTGGTCTTTCATTAATAGCAGAACTAAAGACCAAACAGTTCAAGCATATTGGACAAATAGCACAGCAATATGAAATTAAGTTATCATTTTTTTTGAGTAAAGTTTATGTCCGGTCCTTCAACTTGTCTCACTGTGTCATCTAGGTCCCAATACTCTCAAATTGCATTTCTAACTCCTCAAACTTAGCTTCGGGTATCATTTGGGTCCCTTTACTTTTAAAATAAAAATCTAGCTCTCTAAACTTGGTTTTGGGCGTCGTTAAGGTCCCCTACTTTCAAAATATATCGTTATTCTAAATAAATTGATTAGATTTTATTTTTTATAGATATAACTTACTTATAGTTAATTGAACAAAAATACCAATTTATAGTCGCCTGAAATCAGAAGATTTCAGTCGGCGTTCAAACGAGATTGAGTTCGACGGAGAATTTAGTGGTGCACACGCCGGAAAATTTAGGTTCCTTATTGCCACATGGTTTGTACCCCATGATCCAACATCTCCTACTTCAACCTTGGAAATCACTGGCTCACCGGAGCCGGAGAATTTAGTGAACATTTAATTACTAGCTCAAGTAGTCATACATTGTAATTTGTTGCACTAATCAATAATGCAAATAATTTAAACTGAAGGGAGTAATAATAGAAACCAACTATGCATTGTATGACATAGTCAAACCAAGAATCAATATAAATTGTTGCCTGGTCTTGTGTTTCCTGAAGTAGTATTGTTGGATCAGAATGTGACTCATGACCCATTTGGAAAAGTTAGATGTACCCACAAAATAAATAAATAAAAGTCTGCACAAAATATTATTTCGGAAAAAAAATCAGATGTTACGGACCGACAAAGTGTTATTTTTATGCGTTACTCCTAGATTGTGGATATGCTTTGTGACTCACTATCTATCTGGAAAGTAAATTGCGGTGGACGTATATGACCAGAAACCCGTATCAAATCACGAACCTTCTAGTGCGTGGTTCCAAAGAGTGTTGGTGAATATGTCACGATTTATAGGTCATTTCTTCCAATGACGTAAATTACATGTAAATTTATAGCAATGACAAAATGAGCAAGAGAGTATTCCAATTTCAGTATTTTGCGAAACAGAAAGCATAACCGGGTTCGGTGGTCTACCGGTTTGGCACCCGTGATCTTTCTTCCTCCAGTCCAGCCTCTCCCGGTATAAAAGTGGCACCAGCCAAGCCGTGACAGCAACAGCCTTTCTCCTCCTTCCTTTCATCTCGGCTCATCAGTTTTCGTTCCAGAGCTGCCATCACCCAAATACTACCTATGGGACCTAAGCAAGATCCATCCATGGCGAACGGCACGGCGAGGAAGGAGACGAAGGTGGTGCACTACAGGGAGTGCCAGCGCAACCACGCGGCTGCCATCGGCGGGTACGCGGTGGACGGGTGCCGCGAGTTCATGGCGTTGGGGGCGGAGGGCACCGCCGAGGCGCTCGTGTGCGCCGCCTGCGCCTGCCACCGCAGCTTCCACAGGCGCGAGGTCGAGGCTGACCGCGACTGCGACTGCTCCTCCACCACCACCTCCGGTTGAATTCAATCATCCTAGTGCTTATTGCTTTGCGCATGTGGGCTGCTTGCTGATGGGTTTGGGAGGTCGTCAATGGATTCGGGGAGGCGTTGAAATCATTGGTAGGTGCATTATATGGATATCTGTTTTCTTCCATTTTCTTTTGGTATTGGATTTTCAGTGCCATGATTTAACATATGAGTTGGCGTGTATGTGCTTGCTGAAAGCTTGTAAATTTGATGGTTTGTGCCTGTATATATTTAGTCTGAAATGTGAAAAATCCAATTTTTATCTGTACATAGATAATTTGCCCATTATCTGGAACTTAAATGCTCCTGGATCGTACTTGAAGCTTTCCCCAACGACGTGATTATGAGCTAGTTCGTGCTTTTGTTCAGGCAGCATTTCGAGTGTGATATCTAGATTTGAAGTTCTCTTATTTTACTTGCAAAGCATGGTGGCCGGAGCATTCTCTAGCTGACTCCTTTCCTTTTACTGAAAGCAATTGTCCTTTATTTATTACAAATTGAGGTTATCGAATAATTTAATTTATCTCCTCACGCTAGCCGAGACCGAGATGATAATTCATCGTCAAGTGGGACTTCATGGGTGAAAAAAAATATTGTGTGAAATCTCGTCCATAGGTTGCTAGCCATGTGTCAATTCAATGCAGCTGTTGCAGCATATGACTGTTTACTGTTGAAGCTCTAATCTAAATCTTATCTTAGTGCTTGGTACACGTACTGTGTGCGGGAGGCCTCATTTTCACCGCTGTGGCGCTGTCATTCCTGCCTGCCTCTGAGGTGTTGCCATGGCCAGATTGTCACAATATCTTGTAATTTGTCGGAACTACTTTCCTGAACTTGTACAATAAGCGGCCAGCTTAAATCTCAACAGGTCACTGATAGATGACTGGAGATACAGAATCAGTGATCTGCCCGCCAGTCCAGTTGTCCACCAGGGACTGTGTCCATGGCTGTGCGTTCCGTGGTGGTACCATCCAAAAATCCATTGGGATCGATCAGTAATACCATGTGTATAGTGGAAGCAAAGGCACGCTCATCTCATATGGTTTCCACTGGATTTGCATAAGCAATTTTCCGGTTTACGGACCACCAAATGGAATCTTCTTCTTCCAAATTGGAAACACTTCATCAGGAGAAGAAAGTCGAATCTTCGTCACCTGCTATTTTTGACCTTGATCGAGTGCGTTGAAGGTCAGCTGGTCCTTGTTTATGTACGTGCGCGAGGGTGGGCACAGGCCATGTGCCATATGCCTCCATTCTCCAGGTTCAATTTCTGCCAGGTACATGGATCATTAGCTCCTCGTCTAGTTTGGTAGCGCCCTTTCGCTTTCGACGACGCATCCATGTTCACATCAACACATAAGCAACCACGTCATCGATCCACATGCATGTGTGCATGTTCTTGGCTCTCAATCCATTCATTTGGTAGGGTTGCTTTTTTCTTCCCGTTGATTGGAGTGGAATTTGCCATGTTGGGCCACACATATGTCACACCCCTTTTCTTTTTCTCCTTATATGCATTTTTGTGAGGTTTGAGCTTTGGTCACTGCTTATTTACACTTTTCAGTGCATGGAAATGACACCTCTCTTGATGGATTTCCTTATATATGCCAGACAAAATTGCAATCCCTAATATACCATTGATGTGTCTTTGACACATGATACCACTACTACTGTCACTGACAATGGAATAACAAACAGACTTGAGATTTAACCAGCGGGCATTCAATGTTGTTTTTTTTCCTTTTCTTTTTTTAAAAAAATTAATGATGAATGATTGTGTACAGGTGGAATCAGATTCAGTTTGTGACAAAATAATTTTGAAAAGACCGATGGCGTCAGTTCTGTTAGCTACTCTACTAGTGCCCTAATAATTCAATAGTGATGTAGAATTTCAACAATTGGCACACGGTAAATCAAGCAGTACATTTTAGAGGCTCATGATAAAATATGGTTTTGAAGAACACCCGACAGACGCCCCAGCTACATGCAGAAATGAGGATGAATTTTTTTCTGCATGGTATAGAACTATATATCAATGCTAAAACGAGAAAAGAAACTGTAGGTGCCGCATGCATGAGGTAGAGGGCATAGCTTAAAATAGACACGTGACCTAGAAAATGATTGTTTGCATTTCATTCAACTATTTCAAGCTTTCTGTAGATGGAGTGTGTAGGAAAAAAAAATAGATGGAAGCTAACTGCAAAATCACAGACAAAATGGGGCAGAAGGAGATTGGTGTGATTCAGTGCTTCTTCTCCTCTAAAGAAATGGGCTATAAAAAACACCAGCAAGATGAGAAGTTTCTTATGCAAGGGTTGTAACTTGTGAGAAGGCCAACTGGAACAGAGTAACGAGATCAAAGTCTTTGGGAGGGACTTGGCATACAAAATCTGGACTTTTTTTTTTCTAGAAGAGCATTGAGATTAAGATGGCTATGGTCTGATTGAGAAGGACTGGAACTGAAACTGAACTGAGCCATGATTATGAAGTAGATATACATTGGCAAACACCATTCGGCACAACTTGATGACGTGCAATGCTCATCCAACATGATCCTAATTCCTCGTATTATGCACGGGGCATATGCACAATTTGCAGATGATCAATTACATAATAGTGCTAAAAGTTGACTTGTCAATATGTATGGCCCGGACCAAAACTGAATGTGTTCAAGGTTCAGGCATAATGGAAAAACAGAACACATTTCGAACATATTTGATTTTTTGGACTCTTTAGGGGTATATCTCACCTACTAGCTGGAACTTATTTCCATTATATAATAATCTCATCTGGTTGCTGCTAACTTCAAATTAAGGATATAATTCATGTCTAAGAAAAAAACACTATTATACGGCTTGGTGATAAAGCTTTCCCTTACAAGTTCACACGATTTATTTATTTATTATTGGGCTATTTTTTTGGAGGAGAAGTAGAAAGTATCTTTTTTAGAACCAGTACAAAGTTTTGTTGTTCAACCACACAAAAGAATTATGGGACGCTGCGTTGGCGCGCTTCGCCCATTGGTTTTCTTCTATTGGGCCCAAAGGCTTGCTACCAAAATACTTTGGGCCAGCAACAATGTAGGCCGACAAACTCCCTGTGGGCTGAGCCCTTGTAGCAATGCAGCCCAGAAGCAGAAGGATCCAATCCAATCCAGACGTGACACGCCGTGCAGCTACACGTGGTTCGAACGCGATGGATCCCCAAAATTTTCGGGTCTTCCCTCCCAAACGAAATTCCAAATTCAGTCCCCGCCGCGCGCCTGGCTTCACTAAACACACCCAAATTGAAAATGACAAATCCTTCCCTCTCCACCAGATCCCCCTCCTCTCGATCCCCAATCCTTCCAATTTCGATTGATGCGGCCATGGTGCGCGAGCTGCGCGTCGACTCCTTCTACACCCGCCTCCGCGCCGCCGCCACCGCCGCCGGCGCCGCGTGCTCCTCGCCGCTCCTGATCCTCCCCTCCGCCGCCGACGCCGACTCGCTCTGCGCGCTCCGGGTCCTCGCCCACGTCCTCTCCGCCGACTCCATCCGCTTCTCCGTGTACCCCGTCGCCTCCGCCGCCGCCGCCGCCTCCTCCTCGCCTCCTTCTCCGCCGACCAGCCGCTCTGCCTCCTCCTCATCAACTGGGGCGCGCACCGCGACCTCCGCGCCGTCTTGCCCCCGCCGCCACCGCCTTCGTCGTCGACTCCCACCGCCCCATCCACCTCCATAACCTCTGCGCCGCCAACGACCGCGTCGTCGTCCTCTTCACCACCGACGACGAGCACACCGCCGATCTGTCCTACGACTTCGACGTCTCCTCCCTCGCTGACGCGTCCGACCTCGCCGCCGAGGGGGACGCTGACGACCACCTCCGCGTCCACGGGGATGCCTCGGACTCCGATTCCGATGCATCGGACTCAGATTCGGACGGCGAGGGCGGCAGGAGGAAGCGGCGCCGCCTCTCCGACGATGCGGAGGCCGAGGGTGACCCCGCGAGGCTGTTCGGCAAGCTGCGGCGGGAGTACTACCGCCTCGGCACCTTCCACGGGAAGCCGTCGGGGTGCCTCATGTACGACCTCGCCCACGCGCTGCGCAAGAACACCAACGAGCTCCTCTGGCTCGCCTGCGTCTCCCTCACCGACCAGTTCGTCCACGAGCGCATCACCAACGAGCGCTACCAGGCCGCCGTCATGGAGCTCGAGCAGCACATCAACGGCTCCGGCAACCTCGACCTCTCCGGCGTTGGCTCCGTGGTCACGCTCAAGGACGGCACCAAGATCCGGGCGCCCGAGGCCTCCCGCATCGCCTACGAGGACGAGCCGAGGCTTATGCTTCTCAGAGAGTGGAGCCTGTTCGACTCCATGCTCTGCTCATCCTATGTTGCCACCAAGCTCAAGACCTGGAGCGACAATGGCCTCAAGAAGCTCAAGCTGCTGCTAGCAAGGATGGGATTCGCGCTCGCTGACTGCCAAAAGAACTTCCAGTACATGAGCATGGAGGTCAAGCGCAAGATGCGAGATGAATTCGATAGGTTCCTGCCTGAGTATGGGCTCACTGAGTTCTACTACAGAAGCTTCTTGAGGGTGCATGGTTACCGGTCCAAGGTTTCTGCGGCGGATGTTGTGTATGGTGTCACAGCTTTGCTTGAATCTCTGAATGCTGAATCCAAGGACTCAAAGGGGTCTTCAGCCGCTGAGCAGTTCTGGATTGCATACTCGGCATTGTCACTGACCAATGTCGATCAGTTGAGAAAAGGGATGCAGTCTGCAATTGAGATACAGAGGGCCATACTGAGACAAGGGAGCTCAGCAATCACAAAGACAGGGTTTATACGGAGTGCAAAGAAGTTCCGGTGGGTGAAACTTGATGATCCAGTGGACACTGGTAAGCTGTGCCATCCGCAGGCACTTACCAAGTTCTGCTTCTTTCTGATGGACGCACTGAAGGAAAGGGGTGCCAGGATGAAGCCACTAATATGTGCTTGCTTAGCAAAGGAGCCTGAGAAAGTGCTTGTCGTCGGTGTATGTGGGAAGCCAAGGCTTGGGGCTGTTCAGGGAAATGCGTTTGGTAACGCTTTCAGATCAGCAGCTGAGGAAATCGGTGCTGACTATTTCCATGACATGTTTGAGTCATCATGGATTGTTCTGGACGTTGTTGCCGTCAGTTCTTTCATGATTCGGTTAACAGAGAAGTTGTGATGGCATGAGCTTGTATAATTTGGATTATTCTTTGAGGTTCCAAGATGGGAACTGAAAGCTTGATTCCCTCTAAATAAAGGAGCTTGATGCGATGCCTGGTGACATAGGAAAATGTGTCTTAGTGGTCCACAATGCTCCAATGCACAATCATTCAGAATTGGAGAATTGAGGTATGCCTCACTGTCCAACTGCCCCATTAGCAGATGGTAGACCAGATGCTGTCCTGATTCTAACATAGAGGGCACAGGCTATACTTGCTTACTTATCTCTTTCTGACAGAACTGATGTAGTGATGTTTGTGTTTGTATTTTCATAAACATGTCTGTTGTTTTCAATGTATCAGTAAGTTTCTTGAAATTCTATGAGTTGATACAAAGGCAGATGTTCATATCTGGTACACGGATGCACATAAATAATGTTATCATGAGTTATCCTATTTTTGTTTTCTTGAAACCATGAGTTGATAATAATTGCCTTTTCTAATACGCAAGGCTACAAACAGCATGCCCTCACTTCTTTGTCTAAGCCATCTTAAGCACAGTAACTTTCACTTGTATTACTAGGATGAACAGCAGTAATGAAGTATCCATAATCTCACATATATTTTAGTGTACAATACTATAATTCTGTGTATCTGTTCTATATCGTTGACCTTTATTTGCAGTATGAACAAATTTGCACTGTTGTCTACATATGAAGATATATCAGCCTTTCAGTATTAGGTATGTTACATATCCTGCTCCACATTGGTTGGTAATAAGTTGCAAATTTAGAGGTTTACTTCAAAGATATGCTGGACCTTGTACACTCATGTTTTGATTTCAGAATAAGATGCTATTTCAAATCAGTGTGCTACTGTTGTTGCAGTGCAGAGAAGGAAATAACTGTGTTAACCCATTAGGCTATATTGATCTGAACCCTAGATAAGTAGCACCAACAGTGTCAAACCGGTAATTTTGACCAAAATCAGATGTAAGTTTGTCATGTGCGTGCTTGACAGCATTTATTGAATTTTAAGAGCGCTTTTATTTCAGCAATTCAACCATGAGGATATTCGGCCCCTGGTTGCGCCTCTTAATCTTGACAGCAAGATGAAGTACAGTATGTTCCTCCACCCACGTATCATCGCGTTATGCTCGAGATTTGATTTTGAAAGTGCTTTTATTTTAGCAATTCAACCGCGAGGATATTTGTTTTGCACCTTTTGACAGCAAAATGAAGTATGTTTATTACTCTATCCGCATACCCTGGCATTATGTTGGAGATTGAATATTGAAAGCACTTTTTTTCTGGAGAATTTTGAAAGCGGTTTTATTTCAGTAATTTAATCGAGAGGCGTATTATACAGAAAATACAAAATTGTGTGTCTGTGGCACAAAATAATATCAAAATAGGCCTATAATATACCTGGGCTGCAGGATGGGATTGAGAATACTAGGTAACATGGCCCATTTTCTCATTCCTACCAGCCCAAAATTTCAGGACGACGTTCTTCCTTTGTCACCACACATGGTGGTGGCTGTCGTCACCGTTCACTAAGCTGGTATGTGTCTCATACGCATTCACACTAGTGATCAATTGATCACTTCTATCTTAACACCGATCAATGCATCTGAATTACGCTGTTTCCTCTGACCGAGCAATGTTGCCTGCGTGTTCTATCAGTGGTTGTTGGAAATCTGACACCCATGATCGTCCCCTCGGCTCTGTAAGTTCCTCAAATTTCTAGAAATTTGCTAGATTTTGCCTAGTATTTTCAGATTATCCGGGTCCAGGGATGTAAATTTCTCAAAATAAGGAGGTAATCCTTTTGTCCTGGCTTCCGTGTACCTAAGAGCTGCCCACACATGTGTTTTCTCTCCTAACAACCAGCAGACCCTCGTGTTTTCTTCCACTTTGTCTAATCGAACGCTAATCAAAGTTTGGCGGGCGCTGACTCACTGTTGATTTATGTACATACGCTGTATGAACAATAGAAGGCTTTGACAATGACATCTCATCTTCTGTCCTGTCACATTTTCCCAATTGAAATAAAGTTAGGGCGTTATGTATTGTTCTACCAGGCTATGCATGTCCATTTCATTTGAATTCCAAATCACATGTCAGTTGAGAGGGTTGTATCTGTAGTTCAGTTAACGTCAACTAGAAATGCCACTTTCTACTCCATGAACTACATCTATCATCTAAACTTTTGCCTTATTTCTGTAGAATTTAGATAGTGCATGGTGATATTCTTATTCTTTACACACATAATATACGGCTACAAAATTTCCCATGATTTGTTACTCCACATTCTCAGCTGTTCTTCCTCTTGCTTTCTACATTGAAGACAACCACTAACTCCTTATTTTTATCGATGCTGCCAGTTCACAAAAATCAGACATCAATAAAAATAAAAATATGGAGGTATTAGTGAATTGATGGATCAACATTTACAAAAACGTTTTAATGGCCATTATGAATTTTCCATAGTTTATTGCAATCCAAGTAAATTTCTGCTCTATTTTGCCTTGACATCACAACCAAATTTAGTGGACCACCTTTTCTTTTCAGTTTTGTGACACTAGTGATAAGATTCAATTGCTAAACATCCGTGTTATCATTTTGTCAGCTCAAAATGCATGATCAATTGATGGTCCCGTGGCAATAAATTCATATTAATTTCCCCAACTTGCAGATAGTGCCATCTGCCTATCTTGTTTTGAACTCGTGGGTGAGGCTATGTTGTGCCAAATGGTTCAACATCTTAAATCCAGCTCTTTGCTATTCCACTTGAGCTTGGCAGATCAGCTGGGGCACATAGAAGGCAACATATGTGTCATATGCTCTCAAAATCCACATTATGTTTTTTTTGAGGGAAATACAGTAGGGGAAGCCCCTACTGTGCTATTTAGTATTTATATAAAATAAAGTAGCTGTCCTAGTGGGTAATTACAGGTGTGTTAGCTAGTTAGTTGTACAACCCGAGGATGCTAGAGTCCTCTGTAAAACAGAACAGAAACGAAAAGCTATACAATTCTTGCATTGGATTGTAAAGGAAGTTAGCATCTATGGAAGAGAGTCTATCCACTGGGCCAATTCTGGATTTTCATCATTTTTATGACGGTAAAGTTGCAATTTCATGGAAGCAACAAAGGCCATCTTCCAAGTTCTGAATGTTGGGACTTCCTGCCTGAAGATCCTGGAGTTTCTTTGTTTCCATAGTTCCCATGCAGCCGTCGAGAAGACTTCCATGAAGTATCTGTTTGGCCAGTGTTCTTTTGCCTGTATTATTGTGTCAAAGAAATACAAGGAGTGATCCCAGTGAATATTGAGGTACTGCCAAGCACTGGACACTGAATGGACATTGGAAGAACAGATGATAGGTGAACTCTTCTATTCCAGTTGAACAGAGGACACAGTTGTAATCATTGTTATCAATCTTGTAATTTTTCCTTTTGAGTAGATTTCTGGAGTTAAGTCTGTCTCTCGAAGAGGAGCCATATGAAGATTTTGATCTTTTTCTGAGTTTTCATCTTCCAAATCCAGGCAAAGGGCTGGGGAGGTGATATGCACTGGAAAGCTAGGTTGTAGAATTTGCTTGGGGTGTAAGTGTTGGAGCCCCAAATGTAATACCAGCTGTCTCTACATGGCTCTTGTTGTTGTATTGCATCAATGAGAATGACCAAACTCTGCAATTCATGGTAGGCTTGTTGGGAAAGTGGGAGGTGGAAGTTTTCTTGTACTTGTTGTGTTGTTGATGAACTTAGCAACCGATATTTTCTTGTTCTTTGCAAAGGAATAAAGTCTGGGGAACTTGTTGATGAGATAGTGGCCATTTCATACATCCTCCCAGAACAGCACTGTGTCTCCAGTACCAATTTTAGCTGCTGTAATGCCTCTGTAGTGATCGCAGAGCTTCATGATATCTTTGAACCAAAATGATCCTTTCTCTCGTTGTCGCATGGGGAACCTGACCATCAGCATAATGGGTGTTCCAGATGAGTTGTACCCAGGGGATGTCCTCCTTCTTGTAGAATTTATCTAAATGTTTTGTTTGAGCAGAAGAGCCTCATTCATTATTCTTAAGTTCTTCATTCCTAATCCACCTTTGGACTTAGGTGTGGTTACCTTATCCCATGCTACTAGGGGCCTTCCTTTTCCTGCAATGTCGGTCCCTCTCTAGAAGCCATATTTTCTGGCTCTATCTATTGTGTTGATGGAGGTTTGGTGCATTCTTAAAGTGCACATATGGTAGATAGGCATTGAGGCGACAAGCACATTCAATGTAAGTTCCCCTTCCAGCCATTGTTAGCCAAGCTGAGGTTGCATAAATTCTTCTCTCTATTCTTGACACTAGTGGGGCATTGTCTTCTACTCTCGGTTTTGTTGTCCCTATTGCTAATCCCAGATAGGTGAACGGGAAAGATCCTACTTGGCAACCAGAAACTCCTGCCAATTGTGTAGTTTTTTCAGCATCGATGTTGATTGGAAGGAGGCATGATTTGCTAAAGTTGACCTTCAATCCAGCTTGACTGGTAGAAAGACTCGTAAAAGTGCTTTGAGACAGTGTACTTCCCTTTGAGATGCTTTCATAATTATGATGGTGTCATCGGCATATTGTACAATCGGAAAATCTCTCGCAATGAGTTAGGTCCAGGGGTAGAGTGAGTAATCCCATAGCTGAAGCCCTGTTAATGACATATTGTAGCAGTTCTGCTGCTAACACAAACAGGAGTGGTGAGAGAGGGTCTCCTTGTCCGACTCCTCTTCTACAATGGAAGGACTTTCCCGGTATCCCATTGAGTAGGATGGATGACGTCGCTGATTCTAGGATTCTGCCTCGTCCATTGCAGCCACTTTTCTGGAAAACCTAATCTGTTGCATCATTGTCGGGATTGTGCCATGCTCAACTGTGTCAAAAGCCTTTTCAAAATCTAGCTTTAGGATGATAATTTCCCTTTTAGATTTATGGCACCGATGGATGTATTCATATGCCCGGGCCGGGCAATCTTGTATTGTTCTCGGTTTTGATGAAACCATATTGGTTCTTGTGTATAAGACTTATGATCACTCCCTGCAGCCTCTTTGACATAAGCTTTGTTAGCATTTTTAGTACTGAGTTCATCAAGGAGATAGGCCTGTAGTCATTTACTCCAGCTTGGGTTGGTGATCTTTGGCACCGGGGTGATCAAGGAGCTATTTACAGCCTGTAGGCTTATGTTTTGTTCAAAGAATTGATGGCATAGAAGGTAGAAATCCTCTTTGATTATGTGCCAACATTTTTTTAAGAATAAAGCATTAAAGCCATCTGGTCCTGGAGCTCTTTCACTAGGCATTTCCTTGATTACTTGATCAATTTCCTCTCTACTGAAAACATCCTGCAGCTGCTGTAGATTTTCATGTTGTTGGATCATATCACTTAGGTCAAACAGCATGTCAGGATTCTGGGTTGTCCCCATTCTTTCTCTGTATGTATTCCATAGAACTGCTGCCTTTTCAGCATGATCTGTAATTTCTCTGCCCTCCGAATCCTGTAGGGAGGTTATTGCATTTATTTTATAACGTTCGGTGGTTGAGGCAATGAAGAATTTGGTCGGTTCGTCACCCAACTTTACCCATCCGACTGTGTATCTCTGCCTCCAATAATCATTCTTGCACTTGAGGAGTTTGGTTATATGCTTCTTGATTAAAATTCTAAAGTTAGCCTCATGAGTGGCCAGTGATCTTTGCTCCTCAAGTTTGTCCATGATGAAAAGTATTTCATTGCATTTCCTGATCAGATTGGTTAGCTTACTAATCCCCTTGCTCCATCTCTTAAGGGCCCTTCTTAGTAGCTTGAATTTTGCTGCAATTTTTGCAGCACCATTATCTGTTCTGACTGGTGTGTTCCAAACTGACTGCACAAGTTCCATGAAACCAGGCTGCCCTATCCAGTAATTTTCAAATCTGAAAATCTGGGCCTTAGGTATTGTTGTTCCTATTTGAGCAATGCAAGGGATGTGGTCTGAGGTGGGTTTTGCCATTGGTATTAGCAGGGTGTTGGGGTATTTTAATGCCCAAGCCAGGGAAGTAAAGCACCAGTCCAGTTGTTCTAGGAGTGGGTCTTCCTGCATGTTGCTCCATGTGAATTTTCTACCTTTTAGAGGGATTTCCATGAGCCCTAGGTTGCTGATGAGTGCATTAAAGATGTTGATATCATTTATGTTTCCTCCCCCTCTATTTCTGTTTTCTAATGATCTGTAGAAATTAAAATCACCCATGATCATCCATTGATCCTCATCATCAATCTGAAGGTCATACATCCATCCGACAAAGAGATCTCTTGCTTCACCCGAGCAAGGGCCATAAACCGTAGTGAGTTTCCACCGTTCTGCATTGTGCCTTGATGTGAATTTAACCGTGATTGCGAAATCTCTCGATTTCCTCAACCGAGGCCTGGAAGATAGAGTCCATCCATCCTATTAGGATGCCCCCTGAAGCTCCATGTGAGGGTGAGAAAGCAAACTTGTTGAATCTCTTTGGTGCAATTTTCTTCATCTCGTGCACAATTTATCTGTTCCATTTTAGTTTCTTGGATGCAGAAAATGGAACAAGAGCTCTCTTCAATTTTTGCTCGAACTGCTTGTTGTTTGGACTCCTCATTTAGACCTCCGATGTTCCAATTTAGGATGTTCCAATTTCTAGCTGCCATAGAGAACCTTTAAAAGAAGGATTTAGATCTCCCGGGTACCAGGTGATCACCAGGTGTATGCTCAAGTTTGCTAAGTGGCAATTGGTTAACTCGTGGAATCTGTATTTGTAACTTGATGACAAGACCTGCTGTGAGAGTGAACATCTTCCAAGGACAGCAAACCAACCCCAGTTTGTAAATAGAGTGGCTCAAAGCCCACCACATTGATAGCATTACTTTAAGTGAGGCAGATAGCAGTTCATAAAAGTCACAAAATACATCCAGCCGGTTCAGACAGTGCTTCGGTGGTACAACCATGTTACAGAGTTCACATTGAGCAGACATCCATTCCACTGAAAAGCAGTCAACCCAAAATAAGCACTGCCTACTTCTACCTCTACTAATGCTAGGACTATTGAATCTACTCATGATTAACTACTGGTTGTTCCATCGAGCTGCTTCCTTGTCCACCACCTTTAGCTGCGTGGGGGTTTCCAGCAGCTCCAATGTCACCTCCTCGGGAGGCACATTACATTCCCGGATGGCCACTGCCTGTTGAGAAGTTGCAGAAATTATTGGGTAAGTGTTCTGCCCATTTTCTAGTTCAGTTAAGGTTGGAAATTTAACTGGACCAGGAAAGTGAAAGAGCAGATTACCATCCCCAATTGGTTGCTTCAGGCAAGTTGGACCAGGCTCCATTCCCCCTTTTCAGCCTGTTCTTTGCTTCCCTTGTCTTTGTATCCTCCGAGCCTTTTCTGCAGTCTCGGGCTCCTTCTCGGGTTCTTATCGGAGAGTTGACTATCCTCAATTACCTGCAACTGTGTGTGAATATTTGTTTTGAAAGAAAATCTTACTGTCTTTAGTTTTCTGATTGCTACCTGCTCAGCTTCAGTCATGGAGTTCTTCCTCTTTATTATCCCTTTTCCCTTTCTGCTCTTCTTTCCATTACTTTTGTAGACTTTGAGGATAGGGGCAAATTGCTGGCCATAAGCCTGTTTGTACAGGGTGGGGTCCTCTTTCCGAATCATCCGAGGAAGTTCATCAATCTGCACCGAGGGCTGCATACCAGCTATAGGCAATCGAGAAAGACTGATGTTAATGGAGGCAGAGCTTGCAATATTTATATCTCTCGTTGAGGAAGAGGTTAATCCGACAATTCAAGCTACTGGAAGAGTGAGCATCAGCCTGTTGCCACCAACCATTCTCTGTCTCAGGGAAAGCTTGCTGCAGCAGTTTTTTGAGAGCTGATGACACAAAGGGTCCAATCCGATCAGGCTGCAAACTTATGTGTTCCTGCTGAACAAGGGACAGAGGGTGACCATCATGGCCAGGGGAGCTATTGAGGTGCACTTCTCTCCCTTGTCCCTGCATGAGTGTGATCTGACCGGAGCTTGATGAGGAGCCATTAGCAGGGGGGTTATCGGAGCTGTTGGAACCCTGCTGCATTTCATCCTGAGGAGGGAGCTGCAAATTTGGCTGATTTTCATCCTGCTGCTCCTGCTGATTTGGCCGAGCCGGCCAGCCCCGCACCTCCGGTTCTTCTTGGGGGATGAACTGATCCCGGTGAGGATCACCTAAATGGTGTAGCTGGTGGTGGTGATTCAGCTTGCCGATCAACAAAAGCCCGGACATGCTCTGCTTCGGCTTGCAAGGGGGAGGCATTGGGTGTGGGTTTCCATCCGGAGGGAGATCATCATGCTCCGGGAAGAGATCCTCGGGGTGTTCCCAATCTAGGATGTAAACTGGAACACTCCAAGACCAACCAGCACCTTGCCTAGTACCTTGCCTAAACACAATACTTCTCGGGACGGTTTCGGCTCATTGTACGGACACTTCACTAACACATACCCTAGCTTAGTGGGGGGATTGTGCCAACGGACCATTTTACCAAAGGAAGTGACAGACTTCATCAACATGCTCTATGGTGCGGTAATCCGGAGGGAAACCAAGCATCAAGATCCAGCCATACCTAGAATAATCTTTGTCTCTTCTATTCAGACCCCGATCATGTCTAACAAAGCGCACCCTAACTCCATCAATGTCATAAGGATTGCCAGCAAGGAGGATGTCTCGGTGGAAAACAAAGTCAAGCTTCAAGAGGGCAATACCAAAAGGATGGATATAGCCCGACCTCACCGGGATGTGAGCTTCATTGACCGGAAAGTGGCGAATCTGCTGCATGAAGCCGGGGTAGTCCTGCACCTCGAGCACTCCATCAATGTCCTCCGCCAAGACATACTCATCATGGGCTCTAACCGGCTCACCGGAGAGGTTGACGAAGGCCCGCGCGATCCGGTTAGGTCCTCCATCTTCAATGTTGAAGTTGTCGGGAATGAAGGGGAAGGGATCAACCGGGAAGTTCGCCATGGATCTTTTCCTCCCTCTCTCCGCCCCGGTTGCGATGGCTTCTCGGAGGGGGAAAGAGTTGGAGTGAGGAGTGACTCCGGAAGTGGCGGCGATCGAGAGCTATTAATGCGGGTGGATGAGCCCGAAGTTGAAGAGTCGGCCGTTGTCCGAGAGTGCTTCGTTGGGCTCCATGGGCCGCTTCCCTGGATTGGCTATCTTTGTCATTGGTCTTGGCCTGCCACTTGAATAGTTGCCTTCTACTTCTTTTATTACATCTCTTCTCGATGTGCCCGTAAGCAAAGCGGACACGGCACCGAATTGCACTCCTGCAACTCCTTACCCAATGGAGCGGGCTTAAGCATCTAAAGCACGGATTCTGAAATCCCGGCCCTTTGGCTTTAGGTAGGGCAATCTTTGTCCGTATATTGGTATCCGGGTTCTCCGAACGGGAATCTTGGGCCTTCCCCTAGTGCTTTTGGTTGCCGCTGTCCGGGGGAAAACGGCGTTGGGTGACTCGGACCAGGCACCGCCGACCGTGTCGAGGTCGCCGCCCGCCGTGGCCAATTGAGTAGCAAGGCTTGTTGAGCAGCGTGCCCACTAGTCCGAGCCAAAGATTTGAATTTGACCTGGCCGGTTTCGCCATGGCCGGCGAGCGGGGAGGTAAGAGGAGACTACGGCGAAGAGTAACGGCGGCGGTTTTGACTGGAATAGCACGGCGGCCGTCGGCTAGACAGGACGGTGCAGGGTCCAATTTGTGTAGCGGGATGGGACACGGTGGTCGCCAATTCGGATGGAGAAGGATTCCGGAACGGGGAGGCCTTGGTTCGGGCGAATTCAAACCGATCGGCGAAGAGAAAGAAACCGATTTCCTCTTGGCGGCCTTCTTCCCGGAGACGCGAATCCATTGCTCATCCTCCTCCCTTTCCCGGTCCTTTAGGTCCTTGACCCAATTGGCGCCTCCATCACGCCATAGGAAGAAATAGACATCGAAGTGTTGAGTGGTGATGCGTCGCAGGGAATGGACAAAGAGGCCAACTTCTTTCGAGGCGACAGAGAAGCGAAAATGGGAAGATTGCTCATGGCGGATGAGAAAACCTTCGGGGAACCCTCCCGGAATCGAATGAAGAGCCATTGCAGCAGAGTCCTCCGTGAGGCGGAAGGAAAAGCGGCGGAAAACGGCAAGGAGGTGGAAAGAGCCACGAGCGAGAGGGGAAGGTGGGGTGAACGGAAGAGCGGAAACGGCGGCGTACCTCCTCCTCGAAAGCTCTTCCTCTTGCAAAGCTCCATCCTTTGTACTCTGCAATCGGTCCGTCCCCAACCAAGTTGACCATGGTTGAGACAGATGATCCTGCCGGTGTCGTGGATTACCGAGCGTCATCCCCAGCAGCGGCCGGGGAATTGGCACGCGTGGCTAGGACGGCGGCGGCGGCGGCGGCGAGGTGGGCGGGGAGCGGGGCGGGCAGCGGGGTGGGGAGAGGGGCGCCATCTTCAATACTCGAGTTTAATTAGTTGGTTATAGAAACATCCCCTTTATATTCCTATGCTGAACAAATGAATTAAGCTTATCGAATCATGAAGATATGGGGTTTCTATCCATTCTTGTTGCACAAAATATTCATCCATGTGTTATGTATTGATGCTTCTCAAAAAGAGGCATCCTGTATTTGTAATAAGCAAAGGGGCTCACGGTGCGGTGGCAAAGTCCACCGACCGGGAAGCTCCCATCCAGGGTTCAAATCCTGGGTGATGCATAATTTGTGGGAAAAAAGGGGGACCGAGTTTGCAGCTCGGGCTCTCAAAAAATCCCCTCACTGTGCCTCCCTTTGATTAGCACCCGACCTGTGGCAACGATGTCGGCCCGGCCCTAGGGGGTGGGGGGCAGTGGACGTCGGCCCAGCGTACGTGTGAGCTGTCGGGGAGGCCGGGGTTCGGTGGATTTTCTCGGTCCGGCGCAGCTAGACTTCTTCTAGTAATGCAACACCGCTGGGGCGGTCATTCCCCAGCCGGCCGAGTTTTTTTTTATTTGTAATAAGCATTTTATGACAATGGAAGATTCACTAGTGCAACCTACAAGATCAGAGACCCTCAGCTTATTGAAAATTCTAGCTTACAATGGCTGTCTTTACTAAATGCCAGTCCGAAGTTTTTCCTCGAGCATGCAGGGGAGCTGCATATGTGATTATATTAAAGAAGAGAAGGAATATAACCCCTTACAAAACACCAAAACACCTCGTAAGTGGGCCCTGGGGCACATCAATCAGTTAACTTAGTATATTCTCAAATACTGATGTTTCTATCATAGCACTTGTCTACATTTACATGAGTCCTGATAATAGGACACCTAGCCAGTACTTACATAAGTATTTCACCATGTAACTTTGTGACATTCACAGGGTAACATTTTCTTGTATGATATGGCTAGATTTTTACATGTATTTCTTTTTCTGGGTTTTATAAATTTAGAAAGCTATATTGAATTTAAGGTATTAATAAAAGGGTCAGTAATTCTAGATGGCAATGACTATGGTGGTCTAGCTCAAAAACAGAAAATTTGGCTTGGCCAACGTGGTCTTGCTGTGCTAGTCTAGTTTTAGTAGTTGGGAGGTAGCCTGCTGATTCAAAGTCTCATGATTATGTTGTGCAGTTGTACTTTCATTTGAAATTAGATATACAACTTGAGCATAGTTAAAATATGTCCTGGCTGAAACAAAATTCTAAAGCATAGTTTTTCGGCAGCTACACCCTATGTTGGTATTATAAATCTTTATGGTTTCAAACTGGTGCAAGTCTTACAACAGGACCAAAAGTATTAGTAAGTTAGCTAAAATCCATTTTATTTTTAATTCACAAAAAAACTCGACTTGCGGGCCCTTGGGCTTTCATTTGATAGAGAAGACCATCTCATACAGATCGCGAAAAACCGACCCCCCCCCCTACATGGGGCCCTGCAACCATGTGGGCTGGACCACCATGGGTTCCTGTTGTTTCCAAGTGTCTAGGCGTGGCCTTGACAACATGCTTTGGTGCGGGGAGAGGCTTTGGGATTTTTTTTACTTCAGTCCGAAAATTCGCTCCCCTAGGAGTTGAACTCGGAACCTTGCTACCAGACCATCTCAATTTTGTTTTCAATTCACACATGGCTCTGTTTGGAATTCTAAACTGTTCTTTCTTTGTTATATTATATCATCTGCCTATTAAAGAGCAACATGCATCATTTTCAGATATCTTGCATTCTTACTCGTAAGGGTATCTATTAGGGACCAACTCTTGTTAATACATAATAAAAGAGATGGCAACTTATGTCTGCCAATAGACAATGTAGTACGGAATGCACAAAGCACAACAAATGCAGCCATCAGAGCAAGGGCTTATACTCTCAGAAATGTTATAGTTCATTAAACATGAGAGATAAACGATTGAAACCTCCACACACAAGAAATTCTTTTTCCTATTGCTGTTGATGAACTTTAAGGCAAACCTTTTCACAAGAGTTCAGTATTCTTTGGAACTAAGGATCAAATTTCACACATATAGTTGTGTGAAGTAAAGATTAATTTTGTTTAGTTTGAAACCGACATGTAAAACATAGTTGGACGATACTGAGACACACAAATTAGTGTTTAGTATTTACTCTTAGTTGCCTCTCGCAAGAACTTTCTTGAAAGACGGTGGATCGAGAGTGTGTAGTCCACAGGGAGTATTATGAATTGACCTTTTCACACTTAATTGCTATCTGCGGGTTGGTTGTGCTGGCATATTCCATTGGTGCAATTAAGTTACGACATGGTCCTGCTTTGGTCCCACCTGAACTCTGATGGCTACTGAGAGATGCAGATTTATATCTCTAATACAATCGATGCTTATCGTGCTCTCTAGATATCTTGTTAATAGAGCATTTGGAACATCTTCTCTTTTCTTTAAGCGGCTGCTTGTTTAAAGAAAAAGAGAAGATGCTTTGTGAGTCGAGCTACATGCAGCAGCCACGGCCTTTCCAATTCATAATGAAGTTTCATTATGCTTATATATATGACTTCATCTAAAAATAGTTATGTTGATACTACGTTGTTTCGTATAATCGTATTTGATAGTATGATTTACTTTTTCTGGCTTCATATTGGTGACACTGGAGCACTAGTTTTTGGTGGTACAGATGGTTGTCATGCTTCTTTTCATTTGGTTGAAGACTTAAATGACAAATTAGTTAGACTGTGACTTGACTCATTATTTCCTGGTTGTGGTTCAGCAAGAAAATTAAAAGCCTGACCAGTTATGCTGATATTCTGGTCCAGCTTATAGCTGCAACAAGCAAACTGGTTCATGAACTCACTGCTCAGGTGTGGCACATTGAGATTTCGGAGACAGGCTAGGCTTTTTGCAGACAGGTCTATTAAAGCTTGGTACTACTTCATTGGTTTAGAGTTGCATAGTCAACCAAATGTTTGCCTGCCTCGAATAAGTTCTATAATCTTTCATGCCATTTGATGAATTACACATTTTCTGCTAAGGAAAACTGTGAAGGCTTGCCATCATCAAGTATTGACTCGGGATTTGGGAAGTTTCTGCACCACATAAGAGATGCAGATGCCTCTGTTTTCTGCAGTTGATGTGAAAAGGATATACCAGGGAAGGACATGTCAGTGTCTTAATCTGGGTTCATGGACGTCACCATATTTTTTCCTTTCCACCTAAGTTGTACTGTGGCTTATTTTGAAATATAACTAACTAACTAACAATGCATTTCTAGTGATGTTGATGACTTGCTAGGCATTATATATAAACATTTTGCATCGTGTGGTTGCACAAAGGCGTGTCTTATATTGAAAGCTAGTGTCATAAAAATGCTTTTAAATTCATGTCATTTATATAGACTATTAATTTATTTTGAAGGAAACGAAATGAATATTATTTACTTTCTGCACTAAATGTGATCAGGGACAGCCTTGCCGACAGAGACCGCAATTGCTTCGTCTCAATGCAGCTTCTATCTAACAACATAACATACTACTGCCATTCTGCATTCATATATCAGGAATGAACGGAAGGGTGAAATGATCAATTCCATGCCAGACCCAAGTAAAGGTATATAAACCTTCTCTGTAATAACATGAATAGCAAATACAGTCAATGACAGAGGCCTTCACAACTATATGTATAGAAAAAAATCCAGGTAGAACATCAAGCTTCCATAGTTACATGTAAATATATGTTCCCACTTGCAGACTTGCTTATTCCTGTTGCTATCCCTTATTCCTCGGCTTTTGATGGCAACAGTGTCAAATCAACCTACAATTAGGAGCAACGTTTCTCTAACTAGACGGCCTTGCTTAACTCACAGGGGCGTTTGACTAGTATACGTTTGTATTGCTCCTCATGCAAGCATTCATCGTATATACTCCATTCTGGAAATGCTGTCGTTAGGACAGCAGAATTAGTACAATTTTGAACTAATCTTGCTGTCCTAACGGCATTATTTTCAGAACAGAGGAATATCGTACAACTTATCTAAAAGTAACTTGTACCAACAAACTATAGTAACCTATCTAAATGACTTGTATAGCCTGTCATATTGTCTTCTCTCCTTTTTTTTTCTTGAGCTAATAATAACTAAAATAGCATTGGAACTGAGCAGCAGCCGTCGGACAGATCCATCAGAGCGACCTGCTCGGCGGCCTCATCCAGCAGCCACTTCTCAATGGACGACAGTGGCGCCTGTGCTTGCTGCTGCTTGTTAGCCATGTTAGGTTGTTCCTGATGACTGCGTTGTTGTTCCATCAGCGGTGGCAGCACATCGGCGAAGGCCGGGATGGCGCCGCCGCCAGACATGTGCTCATCAAAGGACAGCAATGGGTTGTTGATCTCGGTGACCGATGGTTTGATGTCGGCCACGTCATTCTGCGGCGTGGTGCTCTTCATGAATCCATCGAGCAGCTTAGAAATATTGTCCATGCTCGACGCGTACGATGAGGACGAGCTGCTCTCGGCGTCGATGGAGCCCGGGGCGGCGAACGGCGAGCGCCGGGCGATGGGCTGGTGGGTAACATCACCCGGCGGCGTGTAGTTATCTTTGGAGAGAGGATTATTATTGTTGGTGATGATGTGGTGGTCGGCATGGCTGCCGGCGCCGGTGAGGGCAGGCAGAGTGGTTGATGATAGATCAGAGGGAGGCGGCGCGAAGATGGCGCCGATGGCCTGGTGCTTCTTGAGCTTCTTCTTGAGGTGGGTGTTCCAGTAGTTCTTGATGTCGTTGTCGGTTCTCTGAGGGAGGTAAGACGCTATGGCAGCCCATCTGCATAATTCAAGCAAAATTGGTTGATCATCATCATTTTGTTCTGTCTAGACATGTTGCCCATGTTAATTATGCAGCTAGCTAGATGATGATGAGAAGAAATAACCTGTTGCCGAGCAAGGACTGGAGGTGGACGATGATGCCTTCCTCGTGTGGGGTGAAGTTGCCGCGCCTGATGCCGGGGCGGAGGTAGTTGGTCCACCGGAGGCGGCAGCTCTTGCTGCAGCGCATGAGCCCGGTGTTGATCGGCACCGACCTCCAGTTGCCGGGGCCGTGCTCCTGGATGTAGGAGACGAGGATGATGTCCTCCTCCGGCGTCCATGGACCCTTCTTGATCCCCACCTTGTCGCAGCACGGCGGCCGCCCCATCTCTTCTCAACTCTTTGGCTACTAGCTAGTACCTTCTCCGGCGATGGCTGGCTGCAGCTTCTATGCTGTCTTGTGGAAGTGCGGCAGTGACGCACGGTGTATATATAGGAGGGAGAGTGAATGTGAGAGAGCTCCTTTTCACTTGCTATCATCTAACTAACCTATGAGCTACTACCTGATCACTTCTTTTTCACTTTCTATCACAAGCCAGTCTAGCTACTAGTTATGCATGCTTTCTCTTTCTGTCAACAGCATCACATGAATAATAGAAATGGACAGTTTGACACCCTCTTTAAAGCGAGGACTGGCTCGAGTACCTCTTGCCTGTTGCTTGCTCCTATGTGAAATTTAAAGCTAGGCTTCCTAGACCTTTTTCAAACAAGTAACCGGAGTCGAGGCATTTTGTTCTGCCGTGCAGGAAATAGATGTTGCCTTCATTTGGATGCGATGAGTCGTACATATATGGATCCGACGTTAATTATAGTTGTACAAATAATCAATATGTTGTACTGATATAATCATGAAATAAAATATTGTTACAACTGTATTTAGAGCCACTTGTTCGTGATTACAAATGTTTTCACACATTGTAAAACAAAACTATAGCCATACGTTATTTGCTCTTTTTTTTGAAATACAGATTAATGATGCACATATAGCCATAGTTATATGGTTGGAGCTGGCTATGGAAGTTGTAGTTCTATGATAGTTAGATGCAAATAGTTTCAAGGCATTTCACAGAAACTATTGATAGTTTCAAGGCGATGATTGTAGTTCTATGATAGTTAGAACTAGCCAAACTTCTTTAGCGTCGGCACTATATATACTTGCTAGTACTAATTGTAATCCTGCCGATATAATGTAAGCTCTAATAACCTGCCCTTAAAAAAAACTCGGTTAAGATGTTTTTAATGAAACAGGAGAGGAGGTCCTCTTACTGATTATAAATTAATTAAAAAATGATCAAGGGTAGGAAAATACACGAAGAAAGCAAAAAGAAAGGGAAAAAGCCATTGCAAATCTTGGTGTCTCTTGTTCCTTCACTCTTAGGCGGATGACCAAGACGAATACTTTCTTGAACTTATCTCCACATGCTTGTACAGCGGGGTCCTTTCCATATTAAAAATCCTGTCACTACATGTTGTACAGTGGTCAAGGCCTTTAGTGTATTTTCTCTGTTCACGAATGTAAGCGTTTATTGACTTTCAGGTATCGGCTTTGACCACTCGTCTTATTCAAAATTTTGTTAAAATGGTATTTTTTTTACAATTTGTATTAATATTAGATATATTTTAAGTATTAAGTATTAATTTTTGTATCTATATAAATATTTTGAATAAGATAAATGATCAAACATAATGAAAAAGTCAACAAATTCTTATATTCTTAGACGGAGAGAGTACCTACAAGAGAGGTTGCGAATCTGACGTAAGTTTTGGCTAGTTTTATGACTCCACCACGTACCTCATTCCAATCTTTTTGGTATAGGATTCTGCAGCAATAAGATTATACGGATAAATATGAAGATATTTAAAGCTGCATATTTGAAATGTGGGCCCACTTGATTTAAATTATTAGAAGTGCAAGCTGCAGGTAGGCCCACGTTGCAGTAGCCATCTAGCAACTGGGGTCAGTAGAGCGTCCATTTTTTAGCGATCACAACAAGATCAAATCAGGATCTCATGCAGCATGCCTCTTGATTAGTTTGCGCAAGCCAATGTATTGCTAGCTGAGAATTCCTAGATGGGCCATGGATGAACTGCTGGTCCCTATCTCATCACCGGGCAGCCAGTGCAGCTCCTTCATTCAGAAGAAAAAATAAAAACCTTCAGGAAACGAAAACAATGGTCATGCATGCATCTCAGCATCTGTGTATACTAGTGCTGCTAGCAAGGTCTGCAGATACCCATCTTGTGGAAGCTTGGCTTCCACGTCACAGGCCCCGCTAGATCGACCAGACGTCGCTTTTTTTGTTAATTATAATCCCACGTGTCCGTACTTGCTACTCTCCTGTATGCGGCTATCCATACAGACATGCCTGGATACGGTCTTTAAGCGTTAACCTCCCTAGATCAATGCTTAGAGAAGTGTTTTAGTTTGAAGATAATTAACCAACGCTAAGGGCGTCCAACATTGTCCGATGATTCTCTCTCTCTCTCGCGCGCACACACCAAAAGTGCTGTATATCTGTTTTCATACATAGAGTTCTTATATGATTTCAAAATTAATTATGCGCGAACGTCGGCTGCCTCTTTTTTTTTATTATTTCCAAAGAAGACAGGAAACATTATTAGCTGCTCGTAGCTACTTCTTACAAACGGAGACATAAGAAATTCACAAAACACGCCCTGCGTGGCCTCTTCGTATGCACACATTAATAATAGTGCCTTTTCATTTTCTACAGGATCAATAGTAATCCTTTTGCGGACAGGTCGCCGTAGCCTTTTGAAAAGAATAGAAACTGTGTTTCAACAGTTATAATATATTTCAACGAGTTATGGAGTGACAGTGAGTCGTACATGATCTTCCGGCCGGTTGTGTGGCTGATCAAGTCGTTCATTCCATGGATGCAACTGGGGAGAAAAGGACTCACAGCTTAATTGCCTCCACCAGAGTGCGTGTTTGTGTGATCAGTGGTAGTATCATGTCAAACAGTAGCACTACATAAATACAATTAGGACCACTATATATTGGGACCGGCCGGGGGAACAAGGTATTAAAGCAAGGAAAAAGAGTTCCATACTCCCTCATTTAAACCCGTGTCGACCGATCCAGTATGTGTTGACCTTGATTCTATATCGTATCCAGCTTGCACGTTTATTTGGGGTTCTTCTTTTAGGGCTTGACCGTTAACAGTGCCTATGCCTATGCCGGGATGAGCCTAGCTTGCTGATGATGGCATAAAATTGAGTTAGTAAAATTCTGCGATTTCTTAGCAAACGCAACAGATCAAAGATATCTCTGAGTTGTGGCTTCGTCTGTTCACCTATCACTACATGAAACTCCATGTTTGCCGAGTGTGTTCCATTCTTTGCCGACACCTGTTTTACCGAGTGTTATTTGCTGGGTGAACCTTTTGCCTGAGTGTCCTTGGCACTCGGCCGTAATGTTTGGGGCCGCCTCGGACTTTTTCTTGTTGCCCTTCTCACATGCAAATGCATCGCGTCGTCGTCATCCGTGATTGTCGAGAGATTGTCTGCTCGTGCCGTGTAGATATAAACTTTTCTTGTTTTCACCCTCCGGCTCTTTATTTGAGCGTTATTGTACAATAAGGGCAGGGCTATAATATATATGAGAATGATGAGAAAAAATCACGTAAAACGTGATTCATAAAGCTTGATAATGAAACAATAACATGAACCAATAATCACTGCGCTATATGCATAAATAAAATGTATTGTGTGCGTTACTACATATATATATGTACCATCAGCTGCACCGAAAAGCTTAAGCCGAAGTATACAGGAGATATACCATGTAAAACATACTACTCCCTTACTAAATTGTTGTCGCCGTTGACTTTTTTGTTAAGTTTGACCATTTATCTTATTCAAATAAAGTTTAACAAATGTCATATATTTTTTTGGAATATGTTTTATCACTAAAGAAACTTGAAATGTAGCATATTACTTTTTGTATTTGAAGAAATTTTTTGAATAAGACGAATGGTCAAACGCCACGAAAAAAGTCAATGGCGACAACAATTTAGTAAAGAAGGGAGTATTATGCACCAACTGCTTGTACCTAAAGAACTTACCAATAGAAAGCTACGATTGCCTTCAAAAATAAATAAATAGAAAGCTACGATGCAAAGTAAATCAGGTATATTTTCAACTTATTATGCATGTGACAGCATTCTTCTCTGCTTCATGCATGGTAGAATTTCTGTTTATGCTAACGAGTGCCAAAATACTTTAGCGTGATTAAAGTTAGGTCGATCCACAAAACGGCGCCGTACGTACGTACGTAGACGGCACGGTGACGATCATATCGATCAAGGGTCCCTGCTACTGCTGCCCTGTATGAATACGAAGCTCATTAAGTAGGGCATTGCGTATCCGAGCGGGCCAACTGTTTATTAGTGCTAGACTAGACTCCACCACACGATGGCCACGAGCTCCATGCATACCCACTTGCTTACGCTAGCACAATGAACAGTAAAATAAGCTTCTCTTGGACCACCACCTCAAGTCCTGCGCGATTGTGTTGCACTGGATGGACGATCATGGGTTTAACCCGAATATCAAACTCATGTACGAGTCAAGTTACTATAGAAACTAGATAACACCATTTGAAAACATTAAACACTTAATTGTTATATACTCATCGGTCAGAACAAAATTGGGGGTTAGATCTACAACAATTCCTGATGATCACATACGTCATGCATCAGAAATATCTAGGCTTTACATCATGAGCAAGCTATAGTTGTAAAGAAGCACGTGCATGTGCATATATAATGCATGTAGAGTCATTGCGATTTGTTGGCAGAGCACAAGTCTATGTGTTGCCTTCATTATTAAAAAAGTCAAAGGAAACCTCAAGCTATGCAACTTATCAGTTCAAGACTTATTGCATATCCAGGATTTGATTTCCCTTTGTGCATCTACGGATCCCTGGGCTCTACAATGTGCATAACTATATCCGGAGTAGATGCACCTTTTTATATATATATATAATGAAATATGATGGACTACCATATCTATAGAAAAAAAGGGCTGTAGTTAACAATAACGGCTAGCTGTGGTAAAGCAAACATCACACATAATCACTACTATACCAGCGACCAAAGAGGAGTCGTCGGAACATTCAACATCGATCTTTTTTTTTTTTAATATCAAATCAACATCGATCATATCAGACCAACTCACGACTCAAAAGAAAAAAAATCAGACCAAATCATAGAAGGACAGAGGGAAAGGAGCCCAGTCCAGGATCTGTGGCTCAGGCCCATCTAATAACTCCTTGCTGATCGATCCAGTAAGGAATTCCATCCAATAATTAGCGATAGAGCTCAGGCCTGGGCTCGAACCTTGTGTTGTGGTTGTCAGCCCAACTCTACGGTGACATAGATGGGCCGGTTGGGTTGGACCACTATTCTCGTTCATTTTCGGGTTGGACCACTAGTTTGGCTACCACATTTCTATCCTGGTCAAATGCTTTCCATGTTTCATGCACGTCTGCTGACTGCTAATTTTGTAGACCTATTATTCTAGGTACTCTAAAAATTAAGCAAGTCACTAGTCTTTTAAAAAATATGGCAAATGCAAAATGGTAGTTCGCACATGTAAGTAACGTAAATTCAGCTTGACGACTGTCGATTACGAGTTGGCGGTAGTACATGCTCGAAAAGAGGATTCATATAACGAATCTGTTACGGTAAACTATTTTGTTGTAATGCGAGCTCGTCGTCCTTGGATACTTTTGTTCGCCATTATTGGCCCGGCAAGAATAATTTTGCATTGTATGGCAGGGGAGTAGGTAAATGCATGCATGACCAGCACCTGCCAAACAGCCGTACTTATCCACGGCAGAATTAGTACCGACTCTCATGACCGATTGCTACCAAGTCGCAGGCACGTATTAATTGGTCAAAGAAGATCCCCAGATCTAGTGAGTGAAAAAAGAGCGAGTAATGGACCTGTTCTTGGTGATGCTGCCATGCTTCATGCACGCCTGCATCCTAAAATCCTGGAGACGCCATATGTTTAGCCCCTGGAAAAAAATATTCGTTGCTGGAATGTATTTGCAAATCCAGCTTAACCACCGTCAATCATGTGATCCTTGGGGCTGCCAGCTCGAAATACATCACAGAGTAACAGCATATAGTTGCCCCAAACAGGAATTCAAACTGAATTTATCCATCTGCAGGGCTCGAGGTGGTCCATCAT
This sequence comes from Chloris gayana, assembly GCA_031894775.1. NCBI lineage: Eukaryota > Viridiplantae > Streptophyta > Magnoliopsida > Poales > Poaceae > Chloris > Chloris gayana. The sequence goes on from JAUNZO010003503.1 coordinate 104,546, forward strand.
TACAGGTTTAATTGGAGTATGATGGAATTCGTTTTCCTTTTGTTTCAAGGCATACGATATGATTTGGGCCGTCACTCTCAAATAACAAAATAGTGCGGACGTCAAAGATAAGAGCTATACTAGATAGTACTTTGGAGAACGATACTATAATACTTGCAAGGAAAAAAAAATCATGAAGAAACAATCGAGGCTTTCTTGTTGGAGGGAAGCAGGGCAGCCGCAATATCTGGGGTGGGGAGACGGACATGCGCTCCAACACTTCGGCCCGCGCCGTTTTGTTTCATTTCAGTTTGGTTTGACCCATCCATCGAGGAGGCAACCACCACGTACGGCGGCCCCACGTCTCCTCCATTTCCATATCTTCCTCCCTTGGTCAACGGCAACAGAACCTCCATGGCAGGCAACACCGATTGCATTGCATTCCCAAACTGACATTGCATTTTTACTTTGCCCCGGACGGACGGACGACTGGCGTTTCTTCCGAGACCGGGCACTACCTCTAGGCGGCTCCATTTGGCCTGTTTCGGCTCTTCCAAAGAAACTTCTTTGCGGCTGAATTTGGTTTCGCTTTCATGGCGCTGCCATAGGCCGACCTCAAACCAAGTGGAGCGCCTCTCGATTCTTGGTTTCTTCCGACAAATAAGACAAGCAGTTCCCTGTCGATTGATTTGGTCACTGAACTGGTATGCATGAATTAACATCTCTCTCTCTCTCTCTGCCTTACTATCTCGTAATTTCCTCTGAGTTTTCCAAGTTTCTGCCTGTGTCGTAGGTTTGGTTCATTGTTGCTTATTTCTGACTACTGCACAACATTTTTCTTACCTCTGTTCACTTTGCTTACCTTGGTGAAAGATTCAGTTGTTTGTTTTATTCCATTCAATTCCTCCTCGAGACTCCAATTCTCCACCCCCTTTTCCTGGGATTTTAACGATTACTCCAAGGAGGTCCAATTCAAATACAGCTCCATGCAGACAGCTTTGGCCTCTTCTGCTTTGTTTATTCTCTCCTCCTCCATGGCTGCAAGACAGCTTGTCAAACCCCATTTTTGCAACTCCTGTTGGATATCTTGCTGCTTCCTTTCCTAAAGAAAACATTACGGTGTCTTCCTACAGGAATATCATCGCCATCTACTATTTGCTCTGCAACGTCTTCCTCGCATCTGCTTCTCCCTTGTGGCATGCCTTTTGTCTTGCCCTTCCTTTTCCTGAGGTACTTATCATGGATTTTCACAATCTAAGTTATTCGTGGCTCATACTTGTATAAGAGTTTGTTTCTTTGGTTCTTATTGTCCTTTGTAACATGGAGATATCATTCGGTTCTGTTTTAGTTCCCCAAATTTTCTGACCAATTACAGTTCTTTGTCAAAATTCTTTGTGCTTCAGTCATAACCGTTATATTTTTGACGAGAAACTTCGAACACGGCATTAGTACCACTAGAATTTTTCCATTTGTAGCTATGATTGAAGCTTTATTCTTTTTTCATATCAACTTCTACTACAACATTGAATTTGTATCATAAGAAAATAAAATCAGATGTTATGTTGCCTATATTATCACCTATTGGATTTAGATGGTGGACCATGCATATCTTGCATGTCTCCCCAATTGACGAATGGAAACTATGTGCTTCATTGGCTTTAGGTATTTGTTTTCCCCGGTTTGGTTGGCCCTGTTTAGGTAATGCTTTAAAATGGACAGCTGGTGCCTTCCTTTTTCTCCTAATGCCTTTTCAACTGTTTCTGGTATTTGTTTATATCAAAATAACAGGTCTTGGTACTGCTTTAGCTAAGAAACCTGTGCCTTTACCATTTTCATCGCAAGTCTCTTCTGCATAGTTAGGTAAAACATGCAAAGTTGTACCTACCTGACCACATCCTACAACAATTTCGCAGGTCCTTGGTGCACCTCTCTTCATTGCTTCTTGATTATCTAAGACACGTGCAAGCAATTCATTTCAAGCTGAAAACAGAAATTAACTGCAGAGATGGAGCAGACAACCAGCAAAAAGAAGAAGGTGGCATCCTATTTCTTCGTTCGGAGTTCGGACAGTCTAATAAATTTCTCTCTTTTTTTAATTATTTTGAGGAAGTAGGATGGTATTTGTTGCCACTAAGTTAATATTATTTTTTCTTCATTCAGTTTATTTTCCCAAAAGTTCTTGGTGCCAAGGATGGGAACCCCACATCAAGACGTAGTACAGATTGCTACATCAACTCCACAGGTTAGCTTATGAGTTTACTGCATCCTTTTTACCAATCTCCTGTTATATGTAACCTGCGACGATAAGAAGTATCTACCCCCTTCCCAGGCGGATGCAGGTCCTCTGAATTGAAGGTATCAATTCAGAGGGGAGTAGCAGTCCGTACAATATTTTGTGAGGAAGCTACAGTCCCCTGAATTGATACTGTAGCAAAATACTGTTTACGGATGTTGTTTTGTCTATTTGTACTGTTGGTCTGTTACTATAGCATTGAATCTCATCCATCAATCTCAGATCCAAAGGCTAAAACTTAGACTAATTTCAGCTACAGTCGCCCTCTGAATTGAACACATCAATTCAGAGGATCCCGATTGCCTTCCCAGTCTAGGAAAGTTGAAGCTTGATGCGTACCTGTTTACTGTTTAGTGCACTGATCAGGTTGCTAGCTTCACATTTGGAAGCGAACACATACTAGTTTTTGAATGGTTGCCAATTCAAACGCTACCGTTGCTTTTCAGTTGATTCAAAAGAGTCTTCATCGGTGGCTTCCCCGTCAACATCATCCTCGTCCTTCTTCAAAAGTCTCTCAGGTATCTTATTGATTTCATGTTGCTACAGTTCCTTCTATTGCTCAACAGTCACTCATTAATCACTTTGAAGTTCAAACGTATCATCGTGACTCTTTTGACCATTTACTTGTAAGGCATGGTTTTCCTTTCTCTTTGCTGACTTTATCTTGTTCCAACCAGAGAGTAGAAGTCTAAAGTTTAGCAGTTTCAGTTCTCCTGCAACAACCAGTAGTACACATACCGAGGCTTTCAGGTAAACATAGTTGTCAGTAATCTCACTAGTTTTCCTAATCCTTATTCTTTCGTGTAGAAGATCCAAAAATGTTTACTTTATTGTAATGACCATTTCCAGTAGCTCAATCTGGGAGATTTACTCTGTTCCTACCATGCTTTTCATAGGGTGTTTGCAGCCACCTGGAACGTAGCTGGGAAGACCCCGGACAAGGGACTGAATCTGATTGATTTCCTGCCCTCTGATGACTATTCAGACATTTATGTGTTGGGGTATGGTATGAACAGCTTTGGGCATTGAAAAATTGCATGATGTATCAGATAGAGATTTTACTGTCATTTTCGTGTCACATCTATAAACACCACGGAGCCAGACACGTTTCCTTTTTGTTGTTAAAATCATATTGTCATTTTCAAATCTCCTGCACCACAAGAGAGATCAGCCCATCATACATATCAATGACAAAAGCTTTCTTGTGGTGATGTTGCAAACCGTAGGTCCTATTCTGCTGACAATCATCTTACAGCTAACGATACCAGCTGTCAACCCATTAAGCTACTGTAACCAACTCTGCAAAATCCAATACCGTGGTAATCTGACCGATAATCATCATGTTTGATGTAAAATGGAAAATTTTAATCGACATATATACTGTCTGTGTTACCTGATACAAATATCGCAGTTAATTTGAATTAGTAACTTGGAAAGCTTTTCCCGCCATTGCTACATTGCAGATTCCAAGAGGTCGTCCCCCTCAACGCCGGCAACGTTCTTGTGATCGAGGACAACGAGCCGGCGGTGCGATGGCTGGCCCTCATCAACCAGGCGCTGAACCGGCCATCACCATTATCAGACGCTTCCGCCTTCTCCGAAGCTTCACCAGTGAGCCTGTCGTTCGCATCCCCTCTCTCGTCGGCTCTCGCCACGCCAAGCTCCAGCCCCCTGGACCCGTCGCTGTTCCACAAGTCTTCGTCCTCCCACCGAGAAGTCCGCCGCGCCGCCATCACCCGCGGCCGCCGGCTCAAGTCGTGCACCTGCCCGGTGGACCAGCGGCGGCGGAGGCCGTACAGGACGCCGTGCCTGATGGGCTGTAGCAGCCGGAACGCGCGTGACGTGGAGGGTGATGCGACGACATCGGATGAGGAGGAGGAAGTGGTCGTCGATGAGTCCATGGTGGCTAACGGTGACAGCTTCCTTGGTTCAGACGATGTGAAGAAGAGCTCGGTGGCGGCGATGGCGAGGCGGCGAGAGAGGTACTGCCTGGTGGCGTGCAAGCAGATGGTGGGGCTGTTCGCGACGGTGTGGGTGAGGCGGGAGCTGGTGCCGCACATCGGCCATGTCAGGTTCTCCTGCGTCGGACGCGGCATCATGGGCTACCTCGGCAACAAGGTCAGCAGGCTAAAGATTCAGTGCAGCTCAACGGAAATGCCATTCCATTGCCCTCACTATCAAATCCAAATACTCAAATTTGGTTGCAGGGGTGCATCTCCGTGAGCCTGTCGCTTCACCAGACGAGCCTGTGCTTCGTGTGCAGCCACCTGGCGTCCGGGGAGAAGGAAGGCGACGAGCTCAGGAGGAACTCCGACGTCGTCGAGATCCTCAAGAACACGCAGTTCCGCAGGCTCTGCAAGAGATCCGGCCGCAGGATCCCCGAGAGGATCCTCGACCACGAGTAAGTTCTGATGCAGTTTCCTCCTTCTGCATATTTGAGTGTCAGAGACTTGAACTGAACATTGTTCCAGCCGTGTCATCTGGCTTGGTGATCTGAATTACCGGATCGCTCTGACCTACTCGGAGGCCAAGAAACTCGTTGAGGCCAACAATTGGGCTGCCCTCTTCGAGAAGGATCAGGTAATGAACCAACCAAACCAATCTGTTCTCCATGTGTTACTCTGTCAAGCTCTGAAACTGTGAGGGGTGTTCATTTGGCATTCTGAAATGAACTGAACAGCTCAAGACTGAAAGAGAGAATGGAGTTTTCAGAGGGTGGAATGAAGGCAAGATCTTCTTCGCTCCAACATACAAATACTCCTGGAATTCCGACAGTTATGCAGGTGAGGACGTCGCATCGAAGAAGAAGAGAAGAACACCAGCATGGTAAGACTTCTAACCACACCTTTTCTGAATCCCAATTGAAATTACGTCAGAACAAGCATGCACTTTGTTTTTTCAATTTCAGTATACAGTTGTTCTCAAACCTGGCAATTTGAGGGGTGCTAAACTTTTTGCAGGTGTGATAGGATCCTTTGGCATGGGGAGGGGATAGTGCAGCTCTCTTACATCCGTGGGGAGTCGAAATTTTCAGATCACCGGCCTGTCTGCAGTGTGTTTATTGTCGAGGTTGCAGTTCTCGACAGTAGAATTATCAAGGCTGCAGGTCCCAACATGAAAGTTGGTGCAGAAGAACTCCTATGCGCCCCAGAGACATTGTAGCAGCTTTGCAGTTAGCGCCACAGGATACGCAGGCGGAAGCTTAACATACAGAGCAGATATGCTTATAGTCAAGAATTTGCGGCACTAACTTCAAAAGTCTAAAATTGTGCAAACTGCTACTTTAGGGATGTGTATGACATGACGTCGGAAGCATATCCAGAGGTAATAACCATGCGGACTGGTTAGAGGAATTGAGAGCAGCACAACCCAGACTGCTCCTAGGGCCAACTGAAAAAAAAAATGCTAAATCTTGGTGTGCCCATGTTCTCACAAGAATTAAGATGGTACCATTCTGCATGGGCTGGAAGCCGAAGGGTTCCCAAGACTATGAGTCTATGTCTGAAATGAAGCCTTGATTCAATGACTATTTTGATTAGTTTAGGGGCAATGTTTAGGTGTTCAGCCGTTCAAGATATAGTCTAGCTATGTACTCCGTATGTTCATGACTGTCAATTTGTACATCTCTAGAGAAGCACAAAAGGTTCTCATTTGGGACCATATATCATCAAGTGATTAATTTATTTTATTACAAAACTTGTAATGAAGCAACAATACATCAGACAAATTCATGGAGCACAAAATGCGTCTCTAGACATTCACAAGAACTACATATATTCCCAAAACGGGAAATATTGAAAGACGTCACAATATATGACAGACGATGAAAAGAAGTATTTTATCTGGCAACTTCAAACGCTCTTACATCATACCAGGTATGGACGTCCAATTTGAAGATCAATGGCCCCTTGAAGCATGGTCGTGGTCGGTCCTCATTGCATTCTCTCGGCATTCCGTACTGCAGAAAGCGCGCTCTCCCCTGTTAAAGAAGTATGCAAAAAGAAAAAAATTAGAAATTCTGAGTCAAGGAAAGAGGTATTACCTCATTGCAATGTTAAAATGATTCCTAGAGAAATCCATGCAATGTGAACAGAAGTTTGGGACAAAAGGAGCTTGACTAAATCCTCGTATAACTACAACATGACAAAATCTAAAAAAAAACTGATAGCTAGATGAAAGTGCAGATAAAAGCTAAAATTGAATAAAACGAAGGATAAACATTAGAAAATCAGAAAGCAAAGGGTAACTGATAAATCAATAGATCTCTAGACATCATGTGCAATGTCAAGAAATGTACTTGTAAATGTAGATTTCTGCCTCCGGACCAAGCACAAGGTTGCATGAACCACAATACTGAAGAAAATGTAGTGGCTGCATCCGCATGTTCCCATATGGCTGTGAATGAACACAAATGCCAGTCTCAATGTGGACATGCGTCCCATCCTTGTTGCTTGTTTCTGCTATCCGAGCATTCTTTTGAGAAGTCGCCGGTGAGCTGATCATCATGAGAGATCATTCAGGCTTCCAAATGGAAGGACATAGTAAAGCTTTACAGATAATTTGCTGGTTGCTGTGTTTCCTTCTATATATGCTTCTTGACAGGTGATCAATGTTGTATCTTATGACTGACGTGCTAGTGATCCGTCAGGACCGGTGCCCTTCTGTTTTCCTTTTTAAGGGAAAGAGGACAAGGTTGGTGGGCAACCATTTCTATGGACCCGATTTAACACTAGTCTTCTGTGAAAGCATGGTGTCAAAGTGTGAGTGTACCGTGTTTAAATACTTCAGTAATTTACAATATGTCAAAGTGTGCCAGTCCTGAAGGATTGACTATATTGTAGTAGTTTACTAAAGGATACCATTACCCGCGTACAATGTGTCAGAGTGTTGAAGAATTTTAAAAAGAAGACACTGTTAAATTGATTGTATTGAGTAATTTTACACCACCTACAACTTGGGAGTCTGAAGATGTTTGAAAATCTTTACTGATTATCTGTAGTGCATGTGGATAGTGAAGTCTTAATATCTTATAAAGGGAATGCAGAAACTTCAGTGCTTCCAACAATCCATGCAGATATATATTCATCATAGGTACCGTCATATCATTACAATGCACTGAGGCAACATACCATGCCACATGATTTTGTTTCTTGATGAAAACGATTTTAATTATTTGATGTTAGCTCATCTTTTGTTGGTTGGTAATTGTTACCCGTCTCATAATTGAGAATGCCAAGTTCTTTTTTTTAGACTAATGCCAAGTTCTTTTCGATTGATTGAGAAAGATAGAATCTCATTATCAACACATAACATCAAATTAGGAGCCCTTTTCATAAGTCATTTTACTCCACACCCTTTTCATAAAGTCATTTTAGTCTACAATCATGCTCCTTTCTCTTTCTGACAAAGGACAAGGTACCAAGGTGCCAATTTCACAAGAAGGCAGAAGGACTGTCCTGTGTTGTCTCGTCCTACCAACATTTGCCATATGTTGGTAAAAGACATGAGATTCCAGAGAGTTGCTTTCCATTTCCTAATCAGCGTTCACAGTAGGTAGATCATGCACACAAGTGACTTGAACCTCAGAATTTGATCGATTGCACATGATTTGATTTATGGGATTTATTCACAATTTTATGGTTTTGAATTAATCCCACAAGTTAAAAAAAAAGAATTGTTATCCCAAAAGTGCCACACAGCATCGGATTGAAAACGAACGTGTGAGATAAAACTCACCAGGTCAGTCATTCCTCTCTAGCTCTTCGCAAGTCGCCGATTCCACCGCACCGCGCCGAGAGAGTCCGATGGAAAGCGGCGGCGGGTACCCCGTGCAGCTCCTCCACCGCGGCGGCGGCGCGCAATGGTGCAACATCGGCGCCGCCTACGCCGCCGTCACGTTCCTCCGGCCGCAGGGCCAATCCCTCGTCCTCTACGCCGGCGGCCCCGACGGCCAGCAGCGGCAGCGCATCGTGTTCGCGTACCCGATCCTCCCCGGCGACGCCTTCGAGAGGCTGGACGGCGCGACGCTGACCTGGGCGGAGCCCGAGTCCGGCGACGAGTTCGCGCTCTGCTTCCTCAACGACGCCGCCTGCGCCGCCGTCTGCGGCGCCATCGCCCCGGTGATGCGGAGCCCGGCCGTCGATGGCATCGCGGAGACGCTGGCAGGGCTGCGCGTGGCCAAGGAGGAGACCGCGCCGGCTCCGGGCGGAGGGGACATCGCTGCGCGCCTTGCGCAGCTCAGCATCGGCCGTCCATGACTCGAATCCGAGCTTTGAAGCTGGAAAAAGAAAGAACAATCTAGGTTTCAGTTAGAACCTAACCAGGTCAAGCTAGGTTTCAGTTAGAACGTCGTCTTCAACTTCACGCTCTTGTTGAAAGTTCGTACATATGGCGCATCTGATGGTAATCGTGAACAATGCCAAGTGTTCTCTATGCATCTCTCTTCTTGTGTCTCTGTAAGAACGATTCAGACATCATTCGGTCAAAAAAATGCTAGTGTTCTGATGCATTCTCTATGTCTCGGCTTGTAAAAACAATCGATCATGATTCATGACCAGCACCAGTACAGAAATTAGATGAACAGAACAGCACAATCCATAGTTGCTATAATATTATCAAAATCTGTCAACATTTTTCAATATGAAAAATGAAGCATTGAACCAACATTGCATTTTCTAGCACCACAACCAGCCACCCACTGATCCGTGCAAACAAGAAGTGTACTCTTAAGTTTCTAATGGAAAAATATAGGGTCGATGCTAACTATTCCCTTTACAGAGCTAGAAAACACTGGCCAATAATTATATGAGCAACAATCCAGTTGCAGAGTGGCATCCTTGCCAGTTCGTGCTCCATGAATCACCAGTCACCGGAGAGGAGCAAAGAGGAAAGCTCTCAGCCTCTGTTGTACATCTACACCTGCACCAGAAGAAACAATGCAATGAAAGTCTAGATTTTTTTGTGTCATCAATAACAAAAATGGAGTTTGGACTTTGGACACTGATCTGGAGATAAAGACATAATCATTTCTTAGCAAAATAACAGCATCAGCCATCAAGTAGATCATGTGAAGTCCAGTAAGATAAATATCAATTCTTTTCAAAGTCAATATATGTTAATTATCTGCAGTCAGCAACTAAATATATGTTAATTTGATTTCTCATCGAAGCAAGACTGAAATGGTTTTCTTCTCCGGTTAGCATCTATTTATCTACATTTCTATATGACTTGATGATTATGCTGTTTTCGAAAATGCAGCCTCAAACAACTGGACTGTTAAACTCTTCTCCGAAAATAGCATGCAAACAAATGGTTGAATATACAATCGGAGGAAAATAAAGTAACAACTTTACAGATCATATAGTATCAATGTAAATAGAATAACTAAATGCATAGGTAAATATTCAGTAGCGATGCCTGTGAACAGCTATTGAGAAAAATACTCACTAATGGTTGAATATACAATTGGAGGAAAGTAAAGTAATAACTTTACAGATCATATAGTATCAATGTGAATAGAAAAAACTAAATGCATAGGTGAATATTCAGTACTGAGGAAAATGCTCACCGCCTATTCAACAGAGGAAGCAAACCATATTTCCACAGCTCTTCTTATCAGTAACATACCAATAATACATTACAGACTGCATACATATATCATGGGAATAGTGAAAAGATGATGACCAACATTGTATTGAGTCATCAATTCCCTCCAACATTTTTTTTTCAGAAGTCAAGTGGCATTCCAAACATATCATTGATCTCCGCCATGACATCACGAGTGGTGATTGTGGGCTCAAATAGACCGCTCTCACCACCAAATTTGCAGGAATTGCTCCTATTGGTTTTACTATTGGGTTTCTCTTCTAGGTCATCATCAGCCAATATAGAGAAGGCAGAAGCTGGACCTTCTTTTCTTTCTGACAGTGCATTATTCTTCCTGTTTTTAACTTTCTCACCCTTAAAGTTTAGTGGTTTACCAAACATGTTGTTTATATCATTCATTGCCTCCTTCAGATTGACAGTTGGATCGACTAACCCATGGTGGCATGCATTTTCCACTGTAGGCTCACCAACAACCGTAGATCCAACAAACCTATGAATGATAGTGTCTTCACGGAGTCCAGAAATCACAGGATGTGAACTTTTGCAGGATCTTGTTTCCGAATCACCTTGTTCTGCACAGGGCATAGTATTCTTTTCATGACTAGGTATCCCATTGCTGGAATTCATGTTGCATTCTTCATCTTCATCATCAGGTAATATTGCAAATCCTCCAACAAATGGTTTCTGTAAGTCACTGCTGCCTTGCTGCCTAGATGAATCACACAACGGTCCAGGACGAGGCATATTATTCTTGTGACGCATAGCATTCTGGAAATTTCCATTAGCCTCATGTTCATCGACAAATATTTCAAAATCACTGGTTTCCTGATTTGATCTCACGTTTTCACACTGTCCATCTTCATCATCAGGCAATATTGCAAATCCTCCAACAAATGGCTTCTGGAAATCGCTGCAGCCTTGCTGCCTAAATGAATCACATAATGGTCTAGGAGGGCATCTACTACTTTTCTGGATCATGCCATTCTGGAAATTCCCATTAGCCTCAGATTCATCAACGAAGATTTCAAACCCACCTGCCTCCTGATGTGACTTCACGTTTTTCTTCTGATAATTCCTGTTTTGACCTGCATTTTGGTTGTTGCTGTTAGGACCCTCTTCGTCAACAAAGATCTCAAATCCTCTTGCTTGCTGACTGAAATTTGGATGTTCTTGCTTCATGGTATTGTTGTGGACATTGTTTGGACCATTACCATTTGATTCATCTTCATCAACAAATATATCTAGTGTGCTTTTTTGCTGATTGTAATTTGGTTTCGCATGCTTTGATCGTCTCTTGAGCATTGTCTCTGGTTCCAGTGGCTCCAAAAACATGCTATTGATAGCATCCATAGCCTCCTTGGTGTTTATAGTTGGTTCAACAAGACCATGATGGCAGGCATCTTCAGTTTCTGACCTCCCAACCAGTGCAGAGCCAACAAACCGTACAACTACTGTGTCATCGCTATTACAGCGAGACAAATTTGTGTGACCTCCCGACTTGCCTCTGGATAGAATACCAACTTTAGCAGGTCCTAATGGAGGATAGCTGCCTAAGGATGGATTTGAACTGCTTGCTGACTTCTGCATTGTACTAGATTTCTCTTCTTTACAGTTCATGCTTTCACCTGCAAGATATTTGAAAAATAAGTAGGTGCCACTAGACCATACCATTTTGCGTGTCAACAAATCAAGAAAATTGGCTCGAGTGACAAAAACTTAAAATATATTTTTTCTTTTGCTCCCAAGAAGATGGATCAATGAACTTTCAGTAGAGAGACACATGGTATAGGCAACAATGATTGCATCATTGTTTATGTAGCCCAAGACATGCTTTTTTTTCCTCGTAAGGCTACCTTCTGTTTGGTGCGATGATGTAGCATTTGTCTCAGCTTTGTTTGGAATTCTTTCCTTCACCTAAACTCCATAGATCATGAAATAAAATGAGATGGGTCAAAACCCAAGATTGGCCATGATGTAAAAGAAACAATACATGAAACTAGACGAGTAGAGGTATACTTTATCTTTTTTCCTCTTGTATGATTCCATGCGAAAAAGAAATTGCTTATGAGCTTTCTGCAACTCCGCTATAGGCTCTGCAAGTCTATCAAACATTTAAGTAAGTATTTAGCTTTAGCACTTAATTCTATTTTGACACAAAAAAATCACAGACCTTACTTTTTTATGTCAAACTTTTTCTGAAATGTAATTGTCTCAACTGTAAAGTGCTTGTAACATGACATTGCATTATATTTTTGTCTAACATATTTCTTCATGTTGTCTATCATAGTTTGCCAAAGAAATGTTCGAAGTGTACACAATAGCAATTTATATGCATACAAGCAGCTGCAGGAGCCCCTGAGTTTTCAACGCTAAAGCATCTAGCTACTTTCTGATTTGCAGTAGGTTGATCTGATAGATAAATTGCAGTAATAGAAGATAACATCATTAAAAATGTTGGGTACAGGCTTACTTTTGGATCCCTAAACGGTACATTTTCTCCGCGGACTCAAACCTCCTGTGCTTCTCATAATATAATGCATAAGCCATGTAAAATGAAGCCCTCTTGAGGCCTATTCCTCTCTGCTCCATCTTCTTGAGCAGAGGCTTTGCATCCTCTACATAGTCCATCTGCAGCATAAAAATTATGGCCTTTGTCACATTCAGTTCAAGGGAGTACTCTTGTTACAAGGTCCGCTGGTTTCGAGGTTAGGTTAGGGTGCTACTGAAATGACAGATACTATGTTTTCAGCCTTGATAGATAGTTCTGCTAGAAAGTTCCTGAAGCTAAATGGAGGTGAGGATGATACTTGAAGCAAGTCAGACATTCTTTTCATGCTGAACTATTTGTAAAAGACTAAGAGAAAATAAATAACTACTAGTATGATTCAGCGTAATATCAGGTCGACGAAACTAGGATAGATTGAAAGGGTAAACTCTGAAAACCTGGAGCCCCCAAGGCTCAGATTCTATCATTTTCAGGCAGCATGGAATACAACCAATCAGCCAGAATCCACTTTCCCAACTAGACGAAATGCACACGAAGCCAGTAATGACTATGCATGGGAAGATGATGGGGATGGGTGGTTGTAGAAGTAGGCATGTGGGCGGGAGGCTAACCATCTGGATCCAGACGCGGAGGTAGCGGGGGTCGTCGCGGTACCGGGCGTCGTCCTGGAACTCCTCGGCACACTTCTGGAGGAATCTGGGCAGTTTCTGCCGCAGTGTCTCCGGCGGAATCGCCTTCTCCAGCTTCCGAATGCCCCTAACAGTAACAGACGAACGGGTGAATCGATCGATCGACGAGGACGATTAGTGAAGCAGCTAAGGGAGGAAGGCGATGTCGTACCGGAGCCATGGGCGGAGGGGATCAGATCCGGCGTAGGACCGGATTTCGCCCAGCACCGACGAGAGGAGCTCCTTCTCCTGCTGGGCGGCCGCCATGGGGTGGATTCTGATTCAGTCACCTCCAACGCTGGAACTGGAGCAACGGAATAAGACGGGGATTTTTTTTCGCCTTTTTCTAGTTTCAAACCGCATCCCTCATCGCGGGGGCAACGTTCTAGCAGTGCTGGCCAAACGGGCCGTGCTGCTCGGCCCAAGCACGAAATAGCCCGGCACGGTACGAAATTAATATCGGGCCGTGCCGTGCCAAATGTTGCGTGCTTCGAGCCGGCGCGTGTGAGACGGCCTGTTTTGACAGCTCTACGGTTCAACTACAGTAGTAGGGACCACCTGTCATCCCCGAACACTCGGCCCATATGCGAGGGCTTTACGGCCCAACAGCAAGAAGCCCGCGCGCCATCCCTTGGGCTGCTTGTGAGCATTGCAGCCCATGTAACAAGTACTGTGTGTGCAGGCAAAAAGCAGAGTTCCAGCGTTTCCAATAGGATAGATAGAAAATTTGCACAAAACCAGTACGAATTTCAAAATCAGCTCAAACATCTTTTTGTACCAATTTCACGGCACGCTAGTATAGACAGTGCAGGAGCGAACGAGCAGAATTTTCAAAACACATCACACCAGCACTCGTATCAGATACAGCAATCCAGCACCCTATAGTGCCAACATGACTTCGGGATGCTACAGCCAGCTATGTCGTCTTCTGGAACAGATCTTGGAGATCAAGGATATCAGCAAGAACACCAGCAGCAGTGGTGTCGTTGCCAGCTCCGGCGCCCTGGATCACCAGCGGGGCGCTCTCATAGCATCTGCTGTAAATCTCCACCTGATCACACCACAATAAGCATTTGTAAGTTCGGGACTTCAACAAGTGAGAAGCATTTATTCACCAAGAAAATATTTAATATTGAAACAGTGAAGCAGCCACCATAGACAATGGTGGAATGCAAGACTGATCAAACAGAGAAAACAAGGAAAATATACCACATTGTCACTTCCCCTCAATCTACCGAGTGCTGAATCTTTTGGGAGCTCTCGGATGCCTACTTGGCACCTGCACAATGTGGTGGTGAGACCACAGAAATACTGAAAATTAGCCCACAGAATGCAAGAAAGAAACACTAACACAATTGCAGTGAACTTATGATGGAAATATTGATAAGTGATAAATCAAGTTGTACATTAGAAATGGTCACTGCATAATATCATCGCACAGGGCATGATGCATACGACATACCCTGAACTCCCGATCTCACAGACATAGCGAAGAACATTTCCTTTCAGAGATGCTGCCCTAACTCTTTCTTCCATGCTCTTATCAACTTGTGCTAAACCACTTTCAAGGAAGTCCTTTGTGGACATGGCATCAGGTCCTAATTCACTAGGATATAAACTCTCAACCTGAAGAAAAAAGTACAGAATGAGCTTGCTTAAGTAAATTAAAAAAGAAAGGTGCAAAATAGCTCCAATATCGTGATAGTAACTACATTGAAAATAAATTATAAAATCAACAGCCACATAGCAAGTTACTCCTCTGTTTTTTATTTGTTGACGTTAGGACAGCTTAAATAGTGTAAATTTGCACTAAATTGGCTGTCCTAACGTCAATAAAAATAAAATGGAGGAGTAACACTTAACAAGTTTGGAATAGTCTTTCAGACTGGCATATCTGTGATGATTGATGTAAGAGAACTCTAGGGAAGTCTACCTATGGGACAGTAAAGTCTAAATCATAACGACCCGAGTGGCAAGGTATAATAGAAGCACAACTATTGTGAAAAAAAATCATGTCATCAATTAAAAAACAGGGCAAACTATCCATAACTAGAATGATATTAACAGAAATTACTTTGCTCAGAAATTAGTGTCAATGTTGAATAGTCAAACTAATCGTGAAGTAACTCATACGTATTCAACCACAACCTATAACAGTAAAATTAACCTATTCGTACAAAGCAATGCTACAATGAACAAGCCAGAAATCAGAGCAATAATAAAGATAGGCATACATTGATATCCTCCATACTGATCCGCTGTCCCAAAAGCCTAGCAAGGATCAATGCCTGCATGCAAAGATGAATTTCTTAGACCTGACTACCAAAGAAAAGAAAAAGGATCCAACAATGATACAAAAGCCATTTAGTCTCAAGCAAGTTTGGGTAGGAAACACTAAACTCGAATTTGAACGATATAGATTTCTGATCAAGGGAAGATTTTTATATCAACAATTATGTAGGACACAATTAATGCCACTCTGATAGTGATTAACAGAATGTATACAAGATCACCCTTAAGCAAAACGAATGAAAAACCGTGACGACTCACCTTTCTAGCCACATCCATCCCACCGAGATCATCACGTGGATCTTGCAAAATTAAACATCTCAGTAAATGGACATTTCAAGCAGGTAAAGTAATGTACACTTGACTTGTACATGATATGCTGAGAGTATCTATATTACTCTAGTTTGGTTTCATACTAATTATGAATTTAGATTAGGAACAATCATGTAGTCAACATCAATTCCATTTTTAATCATATTAACAGTTTTGTTTGAACTTCACTTTGCAGAGACAACAAGAAATTAATGCATATGAATATTGTTACAATGTAAGAAAATCAACATTATATTTAGTAAGACCTGGTTCTGTATAGCCAAGGGATTTGGCTGTTTTGACAACTTCACTAAATTTTTTTCCATCCTCCAGCTCACTCATCACATATCCAAGTGTACCTACAAATATGAAGGATAATATGAAAACTTATTTTAGAAACCAAACAATTTTTATTATATGAATGATTAACACGTACATACCACTCAGACTACCAACTATACGAGAAATGGGATCTCCAGATGCAATAATACGGGTTACAGTAGCTATCACAGGCAATCCAGCTCCAACCTGAAAGTAAGAATTGCACATAGAAAATACAAATCACAAGGGATCCTAAGTGAAAGCAAGACAACATAAGAAAGAAAACCTTCAAGTAGAAGTAAAATATAAATGAAGTAAAGGTATGTCCTGACTCCTATCATGCATCCAGGTTGCGTTTTTATGTGAGGCACTTGATACTGAACTGACGGTCCAATACAAATGAACCCATCACGAAATATTGAAATAATGAAATTGTAATTATATGCATTGCTGTATCATGAAGTTCAACTTATTATGGAGGAACGACAAAAGCATGGTTCTGAGGTAAATAACAGAAAACGCCAGAAACAAATGATAAAAGAAATGATTAGTTGCATGAGCATACAGTGGACTCATATCTTATACGCCGGAAGTTAGACACCAACTTTTCAAAGTCCTCCTGCAATGGGAAAAAGATACATTTTGTAATCAGATATGTCCTCTCACTGAATTACAGAAACGATTGTGATTTCAGCATTAAGTAACAGCTATATCAGAAAAGAAATAGATGTAAAGCAGTATTACATAAGCACCAGTAAGAGGTTTCTTGTTTGCCAGTGCAACACAGCATCCATGATCCACAGCATCCTTTAGCAGAGCAACGGTGTCATAAGTTGCAGAACAGTCAACTAGTACCAGACCTAACAAAAAGTGTGTGACACAACAGTGAGGAGAACATCCAGATTCAGGGTCACAAAGATGACTGAAATATTTCAGCAAGGTTTTGTGTCTTAGATAGATTGAAACATGAAAAGGAGCGCGCATAATGCAACAAAATGCTTGATTTGAAAGGTTGATCACAGAACAGAATAACTGACCATTTGATCTTCCAAGCATGGTAGCAGTGTCGATGACCTTTGCACTTGCCTCACGGTTCTTGAACAGCTGACAGCTCCCTGAGATTGGACATCCATGCATATCACTTTATTTGTCATGACAGCAATTGCAAATGCAGATTCACAGCTGCAGCAGAATGGCCTTGCCATCACAGAAATGGGGAACCGGCTACCTTGGCCGAGCAGGGAAGAGAGGGGCGAGCCAGCTGACTTGGCATTGCAGATATTGGTGAGGAGCGCATCATCGAAGCCCCCAGAGTGAACGTCGTCGGCAACGAGCAGGGAGGAGCTATCCGCAACGCCCACCACCTGGACGGCCACGCCCTATCGATCGGCGGTTACCAATAAGCAGTTTGGTACGAAGCGGAACCCATCATCATCAGTAATAAGCAACCGAACGAGCGGACAAGTGGAGATAGGGAAGGGGAAGCCCACCTGTTTGGCGTGGTGCGGTCGGCAGGAGACGATGTGCTGGAGGAGGTGGCGGCCGACGCCGCCGCAGCCGAGGAGCACCACGGGGAGCACCGACTTCACCGGCGTCGACATTTGCGCAACTTGCTTTCGCCACGGAAAGTAGGGCTCGGAATCGATGCAACTGCGGGCGGCGCACCTCCACCGGCCGAGAGCCGCCGGGGGATCGTCGGAGAGGGAAAGGTGGGCGAAGCTCCTGAATTGTATGGTCTACTCGCACGCACGGGGCTAGTGTCGCTGATGCGTGGGCCCAAAATGTGGCGCCTGGTGTTGCAGCCGCCGCTAGAAGCATGGACCAAGAGTGTCAGTGACTCGGAAGCTTTCACTCGTTTCTCACTCCCTTCGAGCTTTGCGATTTCTTCTTCCCCAGCGACGGCGGCAGCGGCGGCGGATGAGCCCAACGTCGGCGAGCAAATCTCGATCTGCAGCCATGGAGGGGGATGCAGACGATTAACGGCGTTTGAGGGTGTAGGAGATGGCTTCCGCCTGCCCATCCGCCAACGGAGCTAATCTTGGTACGTCTCCGGCCCCGCCTCGACCTCGATCTGCTCATCTCGACGGGTTCGTCTCCTCCCGTCCTATCTCACCTCAGATTTTGACTAGTTTATGCTTGCACAATCTTTCTATTATTATCGATCCTAATTCCTGCCATGTGAAAACGACATTACAGTGCCAAATTTCAAACAAATCCATCACACCATGCTCGTATCTCCTTCCATCTGATTTCCTTAAAATTAAAATAAAGGTTCAAGTGAACCAAGATAGATGTACAAAAAAAGCTTACAAATGCTCCGTGGGTCAATTAATCATATCCAAATAACACACACTGCAAGCTCTACGCTGGGTATAACTCTAGCAATAGCAGACCCCAAAATTATTGTGGAACATCAACCTTGCAAGTATACTCATAGCTAGCAAATACGATCTCGAGTATGTATGTTGTGCAAGTGCTGAAAAACGTGGAAAATGAATCAAGAGTTCCTTGGATGGCATTGTGTCTCTTCCCCTACTAGACTAGAGGGGGTCTTTACTGTTGATGGTCACTCTCATTCCTTGGCTTAAGGAGGAACACTATAACTAGCATAATAGCCACCTTTTTTGCGTTAAGGTCCTCTTGTATCATTCTTGAAATGGTATGAATCTGTATCTGAGCGTAGGTTTGTTTCTAACCAAAAGGCCCACTTTGAAGGGCTAATTCAAGCATTTCCCCTTGAAGCTTGCGCCCTCCTGTTCTCATTCATATACCATGTCTTCAACCTTTCTTGAGCTACTTGTACCTGCAATTTACGAATAAAAATAATTTAGCATACAGTCTGATCTTTCTGGAACTAATTTTCCATGTATTATCTAGTGAGCTTTTATATAGCATTATGGATACAATGGATCGAGGTTAACCTGTTTTTCCCAGTCAGTCCTTAACGTTATGCACAGAAGCACAATAGTTTGGACTAGTGTCCCGAGCAACATTCCAATCCAAATGCCCTACAGCAAATGACCAAATAGAGTAAGGATCATTGCTTTGAAGCCAAGATGCACCAAACATAATGGTGGTACCGAACTGTATAATAATATATTTTTACCTTTACATGAAATCCTACAACATAGCCTAGTACTGCTCCAAGAGGGATGCCAATCAAATAGTACGATGTAATGTTGACGTAAGCAACTACACTTTGCCAGCCCGCCCCAACAGCGACACCTAAAGATAATCCAAGTGATAGCATCAGTAAAACATGAGAAATGTTTGTAATGTATGAATCAGTAAAATTAATAAGCTGACCTGATAGCACTGGCTGGACACTGTTTAGCAAAATGGAGAAGGCTAGCAGAGGCGAAAGGTCAGCAACTGCGTTGGCTACTGCCCGGCTCTCGGTAAATATGTAAGCAAGTCTTCCACGGAAGAATAGGAAGAGTACAAACAACACAAATCCGATCGAGAAAGAAGTGATGACCACATTTAAGATTGCGAACTTGGCTCTTCTTGCACTTCCAGCACCAAGTTCGTTTGCCACACGCACCCTGAAGATACATTGCGTTGGCACCAAAGTTGTGGAAGTAATGAATAAAAAAAGCTATAGATAAATAGATTACCCTGTTGCACCCAAGAAGCCGATCGAAATCATCATCTCCCAGCCATTGATATTAAGACTGCACAGTTAGATACAGCAATGCTTAGTTTTTGCTGTTTGTGACCACAGAAGGAACTAAAATATTCTAAGTTTGACTGATCGATATATGTTACCATATGGAAAGGGCATCAAGAGCAATCTCTGCATTCTTCATGTAACCTGTCAGAAGCACCAGTATTGTGTTGTACCAGAGTTCCAAACTGAAAAGGCAAGGCAGAGAAATGAGTATCGTGTTTCAGGCATATCAAAATCATGGTATGTACTAGTCAGATTTTATCGGTGCTTACCAGAGCATGACACCAGAAGACAGTGAAAGCTTGATGATGGCACCAAGGTCAGTGAACGCGGCAGAGGAGAAGCCTGTCCATGTGAGAGGGCACCCGCCAAAGAAGACGAAGGCAAGCTGGCCGAAAACCGGGATCCACATGGCGATGACCATGGATCCCATGACCCCGGCAAGGCCAAGCTGGAATTTGACTACCATGAGCCAGGAGAGGGTGAGGTGGAGGCCGAGGTTGAGCATGGCGAGGTAGGTGATGATGATGTTCTTGCTCTGCGCCTGCAGGTACATCTGGACCGTGAAGGAGCAGACGTAGGAGAACATGACCGGGATGTACCAAAGCGAGATGGTGCCGGCCACAGCGGAGATCTTGGGGTCCTGGCCGAGGGCGACGAGGAGCGGCTCGGTGAAGATGTAGACGGGGAGGAGGATCACGGCGCAGGCGAAGAGGATGAGCCAGGAGCGCTGCAGGTAGATGCCCAGCATGTGGTACTGCTTGGCGCCGTAGGACTGCCCGCACAGGGTCTCCAGCGCGCTCGCCATGCCAAGCTGCCGCAATAGCGTGAGACCGTGTCAGTGAGATGCACAGGTAGTGTTAAGCTTGTAGTAGTAGAGCGTATCGATTTATTATCAGGGCAGTCATTTTACATGTGCATATTTCACCAGATATATTGTAATTTTCAGCCGCTCTGATCTACAGAGAATTGATTAATTGATACGTGGTTAAGAGCAGAGAGGTTAATTTCGCAGCTTGTGTTGCCTAGCTATAAGGAGCAGAGCAAGTCAAGGAGCTGTTCATTTTGATTTGGCATGTTTCTAGTACCCATTCATGACCTTCTATTGGAAGGGACACACTAACTGGACAGGTTGGTTCGCCATCTATTTCTTTACTAGTAGTAGAAGAATTGAACAGATGAAACACGAATACAAGTTGTGGTTTACTACTGGTGGCGGTTGGCACTTGCCAAAGGAGTTGTTTGCATTGGTTCTCAGAAAGACAGAGATTGAAGGTGACGGGTGTTTGTTAACCGGCGCTTTCAGCCTTTATGATGTGAATGTGAAGAAGCTGTTTGGTTTAGGGACAAATAACTTGAGATCAATCAACGTAACTTACTACTTATATGCGATGGGAAAGCATACGATCGAGAAATAGAAAGTAAGCAGACGCCTGACCCGGAGACAAAATAATTATTTGTTCGAGGAAAGGAACTGGGAAAGGAAAGGAAAGGAACTGGGAAAGGAAAGGAAAAGGAAAGGAGAGGAGAGGTACCAGTATGCCGTTGCTGAATCGCATGAGGACGGTGGAGACGAGCGCGTATGCGGCGAGCTCGGTGGCGCCGATGTGGCCGATGAAGGCCTGGCTGATGACGGTGACGCCGAAGGAGGAGAAGCGGGTGAAGATGGAGGGCCCCGCCACCACCCACAGCTTCTTGTTCTCCTCCCACGCGCGACGCCCCAGGGATTCTTCTTCTTCTTCTTCCACCTTGTTGCCATCGTCGTCGTCCTCCAGCAGCGGCGCCCTCATCGTCCTCTCCTCCTCCTCCGCTGCCTGCTGCTTCTCCATTGAATTAATCTGTTGAGCTCCAAGAACGACGACCGACCTTGCCAAAGTAGATGGAATGCCACTGACACAAGAGTCTGCCGGTGAGAAGCTAGGAACGTTTTATAGCTAGCTTAGGCAGCACCCAGCAAGCACCGGTGTTTTTGTTTGTAGACGGGAGAAAGACGAGACTGACCCTACTGTTAGTCGGGAGATGGAGGGCGAATTCTGTGGCGGCGAGACGAGGCACGTCGTCCCGGCCTCTTGAGCTGTTGCGCTGTGAGGATCCTAATAAGCCTTTCTCGCGCAGTGGCACGTCTGGCGAGACGGACAAGGACTGCTGCTAATTTCCTGCTTCGTATTAAAAGCGCATCGCGATACGTACGGTGCATATATATATGGATAGAGAAGAGAGAACAATCACCTAGTAGTACAGACTACAGAACGGCTCTACAAAGTATTATTATTTGTCCCGCCTTGAAATAAATGGTCCATCATACTGTCCATGGTCCTCGATCGCAAAGGGGCAGGGTCGCCTTTGTGGACTGTGGATGTTTCCAAATACCCAGTACTAGCATATACGTGTAACTGTGTACGTGAAAAGGGCGTCCACCTCCATGCGTGGCGAGAGAAAAAAAATTATCTGTACCTGGGTTTGCCTACGTGGACGCGCCGGTAGTGCTGGCTTGCGTTGCGGCGCAGCTAGCGGCACGTCGGTCTACGACTAACTGACTGGCACTAGAAGAAATGACTAGTATGCCGTGTGGTTTGCCCTGCCCTGCAATAAATGAGCAGGCAACAAGGCCCGTATATATGGAGCGCTGTACCGGGCCCTGGAAGTTGGACGATGACATATGTTGTTGTATCAGTGCAAGTTGGCTGGCAGCCTAGGTGGACTGCCAACGTGGCAATAAGTTGCAGCGATAGCAACGTAGTATGAATAATGCACGAGAGCGAGACAGACAGTTCTCTCCTGATCGGCGCACCGACAACATAAGTCCATGGCAACTAAATAATTAAACACGCCCACGCTTTGTCATTTGGTGCAAGTTTTGTTTGTCCAGCCGATCGATTACGCCGTTTTGTCCGGCCATCCCATTTGTTTGCTTAACAAAAGCAGCAGCTAAGTGCCCGGAAAGGAAATTAGGAACGGCACCTCATCTCTGCTTTGAACAACACGTACGTACACGTACTCCGGGTAACTAGAGGAATATAGCCACCTTTCTTTTTTCCGTTGAACTGTTCTTACATCGTTCTTGGAAGCCCAGTTTGAAGGGATCTCATCACTGCACAAATTTGTTTCTAATAACCAAAAAGCCCACTT
Source organism: Chloris gayana (assembly GCA_031894775.1). Lineage (NCBI taxonomy): Eukaryota > Viridiplantae > Streptophyta > Magnoliopsida > Poales > Poaceae > Chloris > Chloris gayana. Next base: position 127,318 of record JAUNZO010003503.1, read on the forward strand.
AAGTGCCCGGATCGAGCAGCATGCATGCATGGCAATCCAAATGACCAAATCGAGTGAATGGCATACATACGCCTTTGTCTTTTTCATGAACGGCAGGAGGTGATTAAAGGCGCATTTTTGTGCCGAATTCCTCAACTGGCACAGAGACTAGTTGTTGTTTGCATGGTGTGTGCCATTTATTGGTAAACGGCCGGCGCGCATCCCTGCATTCATGGAGGCGCATACCTGGGTTTGGCGCCACTGGTGTTGGCTTTGGCATGCGGCGCAGCCAGTTACACGTCGACACTACTCCCGACTGGCAGAAATGGATGGAAAAGTCCGGTGACATATGTCCATTTGTCCTGTGCCGTGCAATAAATACGAATATAGTGACCGATCGAGACGAAGAATCACGGGCGGTGGTCTGTGCGAGCGAGCGAGCGATCCATTGCCTTTGTGGAATGTGGATGCCCTCCGATTCCTATTCGTATACGTGCTGCACCCTGCAGCTACTAGTCTTCTTCACGTGTTAGATTGATTCTCTTTGCTTGCTCTCTTGGTTGTCCACGGGATTCCCTTAGGGCATGTACAACGCTAATAAATGAAGCAGGCTTTTAAGCTGATGTGTCAATGTATTTTTGTAAATAGCCTCTCCAACCCTTGAAGAGACGGTCTGGGTGGTCTCTTGACGAAGAGACGGTCTCTATTACATGTTCCGATATAAGAGACAACTCGAGCACCGTTGTACATGTGAAGAGACGACATATGTCATACAATCATTAATAATATGCATTTATCAAAAGACATCATGTGGAGTCTCTTCTTTGCATGACTAGAGTTGTTTCATGTCTCTTTGCTTGGATAAATATGCCCCAAAGACCACAGTGGGCTCTCCTTTGTACATGCCCTTATATGCATGTCATCGTCCCAAGCATTAATTCCACACCAGTGCAGCTATCTGCCTTCAACTACTTTCTGTGTAAGAAGAGATATCGTCAGTGTTTGAAATCCCGACCGGATCCCGGCCGGTTTCCATGGTTTCGGAGATCCCGGTCCGGGCGGTTTCACCGGAAGACCGGGATTCCGAATTTGAATTTTGAAATTTTTGAAATTTTGAAAGAATTTGATATGAAAATATGTAAAAAAAAACTAGAGGAAATTTGATGAATTATGGTGAAATCGAATCTTAAAAATTTTCAAGTTTGAGTTATGAAAAAAATAAAAGTCAGTTACAAGTGAAGAAAGAAATAAAAAAAAAAACCTTATCTAGACCCTGTATGAGTTCATGTTTATCTATCATAGTTTGTATTTGTCATCGACGTATTAGTTACGAACTTCATTTAGAGCTTATAATTGAACTATGTGTGATGGATGTATGTTTTATGTCTTTATCATACATTTATGATGGATGGATGTTTTATATGTCATGAATATGAGTACAAATATTATGGAACTGTTATGTCAATTTTTTAATTAATTTCGCGCCTTTTTTTCATGTTTTAACATCTTCTCAGATTTTAAAAATCTGTCACCGGGATCCCGGAAATCCCGTCCGGAATCCCGGTAATCCAGGTCGGGATCCCGGTAATCCCGGCCGGGATCCCGATCCGTCCCGACTGGACTGCAAAAACGGAGTTTGTCCGGATTCCGGACCAGGATTTCCGGTTTCCGCGGAATCCGACGTCCCGGTCTCGAGCGGGATTACCGGAGAAACGGGAACGTAAACCTTGGATATCGTACTATGCTTTATTTGGTGACCCCGAATCCTCATTAAACTTCTATATATACTCGTATAAAATTTTATTGTACCACTGAAGCTGTTGTAAAAAATCTACGTCCATGAAAAGGAGCCATCACGTTCCACTCTTAAGATTTAGAAAGTTTCACGTTAGTCGGAAAAAATAAAAGAAAAATTTACTCACCACCACCATTATGAAAATAGTAGACTAAAATACTCATTTATATATGTTTAAAAAATTGCCCACCTTAACATTACTTTTTTTTGTTTAGGAGAAAGAAAGTAAGCAGACATGCAGCAGCTAACGTGGTAAGTAACATCGATAGCAACGTATGAATAATGCACGAGGGAGACTTCCTGCTCTCTCCTTCTCGTCATACACACCACACCCACATGGCCGGACAAAAGTAAAGTTCATATGGCAACAGCTACGTAGCTTAAGAAGCATCAAATCTCTGCGCATCGCCATTGAAACTTCCATGAGAGAACTAAACAAAGTGTATAGTTATTAATGACCAAAAAGCAGCATGCAACTGCCCAGAAAGGAAAAGAACGCGAGAGACCTGCTCTGCTGCTTTGCACAGTGTTGAAAAATTCTTGTTCGTCACTTCCATGCCTTTGGCTTGATGAGGAACAGTGCAACACACAATGTCCACAACTAGCGTAATAGCCACCTATTTTTGCGTTGAACTCCTCTTACATCACTCTTGGAATGGTATATATGAAAGCTGGTGTATGCCTCTGCCAAGGGATCTGATCATCACTGCACAAATTCGTTTCTAATTAAACCAACGGCCCACTTTAATTTGAAGGGCCAGTTCAAGTATCTCCCCTTGAAGAGCTTGCACCAGCTCTTAAATCTTTCTTGAGCAACCTCTACCTGCAATTACAAATAAAAAAAAAATTAGCACACTGTCAAATCTTTTCTAGGATCAGTTGTTCGTGCACTACTATGCTGTGAGTCTTCACGGTTAGTATGTGTAGAAGCATTCCAACATGCAGCGCAGAACTTGATGATTGGTGTGCCATTAGTGGTAAAAGGCGTCCATCCCTGCATGCATGCATGGTGACAAAAGTATCTCTACTTTATGTTATGCATGTACTCCCTCCATTCCTATATATAAGCATTCCTAAAATTTCAAGACAAAAATAGTTAAGAGGATAGAAGACATATATACCCTTCATTTTACACTGCCTCATTAATTCTCCACCCACCAACCAACCTATCGTATTTTGTCTTATATGTAGGAATGTTTATATAATAGATCAAAATTTGAATCCCTAGAATGCTTACATATAGGAATGGAGGGAGTATATACTACTTGGGTTTGGCCTACGTGGACGCGCTTGTGCTGGCTTGGGCGTGCGACGCAGCCAGTGGCACGTCGACACTATTGACTACTGTCAGAAATGGATGGCACCTCAACCAAAGAAGGTCCGGTGACATATGACGACTTGTCCTGTGCCATTCAATTTAATAAATCAATCAAAGGGACGAATCACGGGTGGTTGTCTTTGTGCACCGTGGATGTTAGGCACTTACAAACGGGGATCACTTTCTCGTCTTGAAATGTACTCCCTCCGGTTCATATGGATGTCATTCTGGAGAATACCACGAGTTTCACAACTGTAGTCGTTCTCTCTATATCTTTTCTCGTTCCTTCCCATTTTACCCTCGCATGAGTAAATACACCAAAGCTCCTAAGACAACAATTGAATTGTGCCCGCTACTCGCCCCGTCTCTCACTGCCATGCAAAAACTTGCAGTGACCAAGGTTCGAATCCGTGTGCTCGAGACCCAAGGCACCATTGTAGCAAGCGCTAGCCAATGCATGTTGCTAGACTAAGGGCTTGTTCGGTTTAAATTTGGCCGGAACGGACCGGAATGAGGCCTATTCCGTACGGAATATAGTGGCCCAGAATGAAGCCTCTTTTTCCTAAAAATGTTCGTTTGGTTAAGCTTGGGCGAAATAAAAATGGACCCGTTTCGAAAATTCGTCTGTGGCCGGAGGCCCGAAATAAAACTCTTCCTCATGACCTCTAGATTCGTTCTCTTCCATCGCCCAAGCTGAAACAATTGAATCCTCCAAATTGAGTGAATCACCCGGATTCAATGATTCTGGCCCCAAAACCATTCCTGGCCCAGAACGAAAAAGGCACAACCGAACAAGGCCTAAAGGAATAAGAATTATGGGTTGAAAACACCCTATCTTCTCCCTTCAAAAGTTGAAAAGTATTTTGATCTAGAGATCAATTATCATGCAGGTGTATTGATCATGTGTACATGCATGGACGTTACAATCTGAGGCACACAAAGCAACACCTAGTTAATTATAGTGGCTTTGTTTAATGTCTTCTGGCCATTAAGCGAATGGTTTTTGCTTACAATACGACCCAAGGAGAAGGTGCAATTCGTGCATGCAACTGAAGCATAACAATCTGAGATTGTTAACTAGAAATAATAGTGAATAAATAAAGAAAGAAGAATGAGCGAAACAATAAAACTTCCCTGTTACGCAAGCATGGACAATTCAGACTCCATGTCGTTGTTTAGGAATACACGATCGGTTCCAGTGAACTCGACGACGAGAGCAGGGCACATATATATGTGACATATGTTCATGCAGGTGTGTGCAACTGGAAGCACCAAACAGTCTGAGGCTTTAAATGCAACTATTCGTATCCATGCAACGTGGCTAGTCTCCTCTGGGCTGTGAGAGCATCGGCATATACTTACGCATGGCAAGTTGTGGCCCACACAACTCAGTTGTGTTTGCACTGTACTCCTCCCTTACTAAATTGTTGTCGCTATTGACTTTTTCTTAACGTTTGACCATTCGTCTTATTCAAAAAAGTTTAAGAAATATCATATATTTTGTTGGAATATGACTAATCACTAAAGAAGCTTGAAATATAGCATATAACTTTTTGTATGTGAAGAAATTTTTTGAATAAGACGAATGGTCAAACGCTACTGAAAAAAGTCAACGGCGACAACAATTTAGTAAGGAGTAGTACTCGAGAAGGTATTCACGTCAGTACAGGTACGCACACGTATCTACTGCTGAGTACGCGGCGGTCTACTAATCCTGGATACATCTACTGGCGATTTCACAATTTTGTTTGGCACGCACGATGCGTTCTCTCAGTTCGCAGCAGCAATTATATTGTAGAGCAGCGCGGGTCACATTATAGCAAGTCGATCAATGTGTTATATGTTGATTGATTTGACCCCTCTAGCTTGCAAGCAATGTGTGTGCCTCTCAACACATTGCTGGCTAATTTGGAAGATCCAGTACCGAATGATTTTCTTCCCCTGGCCGTCTCTTCAGAGAACACATTATTATTGCACTCCGGTTTCATCCTCAGCTCACCGGTCTAATATGCTAGTGTCTGGTGTCCGGTAGTTCACGACGCACACAAAACAGTCTGGCATGATAGACAGTGAGACGCCGTCTTCCCTCACAATTAAGGTCTTCTAGATGGGGTCAAAAAGACAACAAATGTATGAGTTAATGTTTCTGTTTTCCCTCCACTAAGGCAGGAACACACAAATCTCATTGTATCGTCAGTTGAGGCATTTCCCATTCCAAACAAGCTGGTGAAAGCTGCTATATAAACAGGGCCACACCTTCTATGGTTCCATAGTTCAACAGATCAACATGGCTCCACTCGTAGTATTTTGCATAGCAATTGCCCTAGTTGCCACCTCACCTTCGGTGGCTTATTGGCCACCTCACCATTCCCCTAGCCCACCACTGTGGTGCAGAAGCTGCTGCCCACAACCGGCACCAGCGCCAGAGTGCAAGTGTACTGGAGATGATGGTGAAGGCCTTGGGCTGCCCATCCTGGCAGTGCCCAGGAACATGGCGCCTACCAAGAGAAGAATACGCCATAAGGAGCTGAGCAATATGTAATAATGTAATTGATGATCATTGTTAAGGAGCTCTGATTATATATAGCTAGTGTCCTAGTCCTACTCTGATCATTGTTAAGCAACATGTAATATCCATCGATCATTGAGTCATGCATGTAACCCCACATATATGTAAACCATCATCATCAATCAATAAGACCCACGTTATTATATACTCCTCCCTTACTAAATTGTTGTCGTCATTTACTTTTTTGGAACGTTTGACCATTCGTCTTATTTAAAAAATTTCTTCAAATACAAAAACTTATATGCTATATTTCAAGTTTCTTTAGTGATAAAACATATTGCAAGAAAATATATAATATTTCTTAAATTTTTTTGAATAAGATAAATGGTCAAACGTAACAAAAAAGTCAACGGCGACAACAATTTAGTAAGGGAGTAGTATTATTCTATGTTTTGGTGCCATTGTCCAGGTCAGATGACCCCTTTCTTGAGGAAAGAATGTGTCCTACTGTTTTTTAACCGAATGTGTCCTACTGTTAGTGTGTAAGTACATGGCACTGGGGTTTTGCTAATTCATGTGTCATGCCCAAGGAAGCCAGCTCGTGCACGTGCTCCCGACAGCTCACAATTTTAAATTCCATATAAGTAGCTTGCCTTTTCAGCCATTCGGCATCGAGCATCTGAAATGCCACACAGAAAAGGTCGTTGAAAGCCGAATCATCATCTTCAAGTAGTCTAACAAAGGGCACAGCTGCTTTTGTACTCATATTCCCTACAAAGATAAACATAAGCTGTCGTTCCACATACATTGCCTGCTATGTGTATCAAACTCCAACGGCAGTGGTGCAAAAACTCAGGCTGAATGAATACTACCAATAATTATTTCAATCACCTGATTGTAAATCCAGCATCTGCACCAACATATAAGATATGTTTACACCAGCTGCAGCAAAAGGATATTCCCATTCAGCTCTCTTACCATCTGTCTTGTGCAGTAGCCTCTGAAAGGAATCCTACATGACAATTACAGAGTGTCAACATAACTGAGTCACCCACTAATGACTGATTTATACAGTAAGGGTCCCCAATGAATTTTACGTACTGGATAATTTTTGGCAAAATATATTACATTCTCTAAGGACGTGAAGCCACCTGCCCTGCAGGCATTCAATAGTTCAAAACATCATATTGGTTCAAGTAGTATATGCAAACAAACAAACAACAACAAAGCCTTTTATCCCAAGCAAGTAGTATATGCATTACACCATATTTATCAAAAAACAACATCACTAGTGAACTTAACCTAAAATCAGTTGCTGGATCAGAGTTCTGCCAGCCCATCTCCTTCCATAAATCAGATTTTAGAGGGGGAACTTGTCTATCAGGATAAGCCAACATCCAAAGTTCTTTCAGAGCATCCTATAGCAGGAAAAAAAATATCAGCATGCCAATTTGCACCACCTTTTTGGTCACAAATATCAAAATTTTAATTTTAATTACATTTATACCATTCTTGTAAGGTAGAAAATAACATATACTAGGTAAGACCTTAAGAAAAAGGATGACATAAAGGTAAAACTATATACAGAACTAGTGAAATACCCGCGCGTTGCTGCGGAACTTGTATGAATTTGAGATCAGTTGGTGAAAAATCTGATGGTAAACTATAAAATAGGTCATGATGCATAAAAGAGAAGGGTGAAGTTATGTTTCATGACCGTAGTACTTCAATAGACTATATTATATGGGTCTCAATTTATGAGATATATAATCTGCTCTACTAAATATGTAACAAACTATATATTGCGTTTTCACCATCAATTTTTAGATTTTACATATTATCATCACTTTTGAATCTGAACAACATCTATACCACAAGTCTGTTTAGATGGTTTGATGGTGGTAAGTTTCATGAAGAAAGACGAAATTGCCCCTTTGCAATTTTACCACAATTTAGACATGAGAAATTGCAATACTTTGAAATTTTGTAATCAGGAAGATTATGATCAAAATGTGTAAAACTTCAAATTTTAGACATAAATTAAATTTTATAATTCTAAAATTTTGAACATAATTATGGTAGAGTTTCAGCAGAAAATTTTCTTTCATTTTCCACAAATTGTCGAACAACATTAATCATATTCAAGAAAAGGACATGAATAACATGCTCTGCAGCAGAGTCAACTGAGCCTCCTCCATTGGGTGCTCAAATCACTACCGTGCGGCACCCACCCGCACTAGCCTCTGCCTTGCCAGACCAGCATGTGTTGCCTCGCTTGTCCCTGCCTCACCATCCGTAGCTAGCGCGGGCTAGTCGCCGCTCCTGCCCCCCCCCCCGGCCCCAGCGTCCTCGTCCGTCCGTCGCCGCCCCTGTCGTGCCTCCCACGGCGAGCGTCGATCTGCCACTCGCCCCTGCCTTCGTCGCTCTACGCGGGAGGGGCATTATAGTCTGTTGCCTCTTTATTTTTATTTTTTATTTTTTAAGAGTTAATTGTATAAACCATCCTATAAGTTACATAGAGTTTAAAATTTCCATCCATAAGTCTTTTTGTTACAAATTCCCACCCACCTAGTACATTTTATTGTAAAAATTACCCCTGTTTGCACATGTTTAATTGTTTGATATGTTTTCTAAATTTACAAAAATCAAATTTAACTAAATTTAACATTATTAAGGTATTTAAATGAATCTAATTCATCTTAGCTTCATGAAAAATTGAATTCATATTATTCACAAACTATTTGAAATACCATTCAAATTTAAATTTAAATTTGTATTCCTTGTTACATATTATCTAAAAAAAGTATGAATACTATACTCCAATAAATTCATAAATTTGATAAGCACACAACCCGTTGCTCCAAATGAATGAAAACAAGTTGAAACAATTGCACAGGTGCAAACTGGGGTGGTTTTTGCAATAAAATGCACTAGGTGGGTGGGGATGCAATAAAGTGACTTATGGATGGGAATGTCAAATTCCATGTGACTTATGGGGTAGTATATACAATTATCCCCTTTTTTTAATAGGCTTCTCCAAACGCCACTTCAAATTCATGGCTAACGGCGCATTCCATATTCAACACTATGGTGGAACCGCAAAATTTGGGAAACGACGGCGAAAACGTAATTGGGGTTCAAAGTCATGGTTACAAACACAAATTGTCTCTTTCAATTGCCTCTGCCGATGCGAAGACTGGTGAATTGATGACAAGTTTGGGCCTTGCAGGTTAAGCAATTGCAATGGGCTGCGGCCCGTGGACTCGAGTCTGGTGGTGATTAAATAACTGTGAGCCTCTTAGTGCTGGGATGGTGGTGATTAAGGGGGTGTTCGTTTCCATGAGCTAAAGAGTTAAAACTAAACTTTAGACTAAACTTTAGCTCTAGAAAACGAACGGAAAGGCTAAAGTTTGGACTAATCTTTAGCTCTAGAGAGAGAGAATGACTAAAATGAGGCAAAACTTTAGCTCTCTAAGAGGTGCTAAAGTTTAGCCTAAACTTTAGTCCCTAAAGGAAACGAACACCCCTAAATAACTGTGGGCTCTTAGTGCTGGTCTAGCGAGTCACATACGTGAGGCTGGCTGAGCGATCACCTGGGCTGCTGCGATTTGCAAGAGGAAGAGGCATGAGACAGGCCCAAAGAGTGGATCACCTAAGGAATTTTTTTATAATCGAAATTTTTATTAAATTTATATTAATAATTACACGACTTTAAAAATTTCAGAACTAACTGCTGAGTCACCCATTAAACAAGCGACAAGTCCCAGTTGCCTAGTGCGTGGACGACGGGTACCTCTCGTCCAGTGGTGGGCTAGCAAGTACCTATCTTGTGTCCAGTGGACGACAGGTACCTATCGTCCGACGAGTGAGCGGCGGGTCCTGGTTTAGTTTTTTTTGCCAACTATTTTATTAATCTAATTTGATTCCTTTTTAGGCTTAAATAAAGAGGTACTAATAAATTCATAAAAAATTGAAAGTGACAACATAAAGAGGTTCCACTAAATTCAGCGAAAATAGAGTAAAAAAAAAAGATACATCATTAACAATCCATACTGCCTGCCATAGTTTGTTGAAACACCTCTAAGGGTGCTAGGTTGTGCAGCCCTACGTCCTGTCCTCACGTGGTTCGGAGAATATATAAGTGGAGAAGGAGGAACTATGTTACGTGTCGGACGAGCACTAGACAAAGGCGTGACATACTCGTCCGGTGAGGGTTGTGGAGCTATAGGTGCACCACCTAACTACGACCCAAGTATGGTATCTGGATCTCTCGGTTCCATGAACGAGTCAAAGTCAAAAACAGGTGACAGGAATCGACGCTATTTGTAGGTGTTCGGTGATCTCATCCTCATTCTTCTTTTCGTGGTAGTCACCGCTAGAAGATCCTAAAGAAAATTTGTTCTTAAAATATAAATTAATTTGTATATAATATTTTTTAAAATAATACTAAAAAGTATAGATGTGTGCAATCTGCGAAGACGAGCCAACATGCCCAAAGGAACCCAAAGGAAGAACATCAACTAGTTGTGTGTGTACCTATCCTTAGATAATATTTTATTTTATTATGCGTGTGAAACTAATAAACATGTTAGATTGTAAGCTGCACCGTAGGGATCGAGAAGGTGGGACCATCGATCTTCCTTCGTAGCTAGACAGTTGCATAGGTGGGAGACCTCATGTGCAGTAAGCTGAATGCCCTGTCTCATACGATGCAATGTCGATCTAGTTTCGACATTGATGCGCTGTGCTGGGTCAATCTACAGAAATTTGTAATATTATAACTGAAATAATTTGTAATATTATAATTGATCAAAGTCAAATTTTTAAATTAATCTCACGGCTAACACAGAGTTCCTGTTCACTAACTGCTCAATGTGTTCTCCTTCATCTAGTTCTCCAGTTGGCTCTGCATTACCAATGCTAACTGAAATGTCATTATTCTGCTCTTGCTCATGTGTCACTCTAACATCTGAGTCACGTGCATTTTCAACATCCTCATGACCAACTTCTTTGGATATGCTTGGCAAGAAGCATTAGAGGCCAACCACGTTCGATAGTCTTATCCGCATACTTTCTCCATGTTGATGTGGCATTCAGATCGATCACCTCTCAATAAAATCTCACCTGAACACGACTAAACCCCGCAAATGCAAAGTGTGTAATTCTGGATTAAGTCCAAACACCCATAGCAACCTGTTGCGCACACCATGAATTGTTCTCTCATTGGCTCTTAATCCTCTCTTTACACATGGAAATCCGGACAAATCAACCCCACTTGCATTTTCAACAATCTCTCATGATCCATAAAAAATCTTTAACACTACTTTTTCTCACATACCTATCCAAACAAAACGTTGCATTCATGGCTTGATTACTTTTTCAAAACTATAAAGGGTAACTGCAATACTAAATATAATACTAACTACAGGACTACAAATAATGAATGTTCTAAATATGTCTTTTAACTATCACAGTACTAAGAATATCTATATAAATACATATTACATATATATTTTAAAAATATATATTTAAAATACAATATACTCCTAAATCTAAACATCGAACTAACTAACATAAATACTATAACATACACAAGATAGATAAACTAATTAATATATTCTAAATCTACTAAAAACTACAACATGCACTACATGAAAACTAATGAACATATTCTAAATCTAGTAAATACTACAACATGCAGTAAAAAACTAATTAATATAGAACTAAAAAATTACTGAAATTTTCTTGGAGGCAGGCCTCCTCCTCTCCTCTCCTCCCTCTTCCTCTCTCTCTTCCTCTCCTCTCCCTCTCCTCTCTTCTCCTCTCCTCTCCCTCTCGCTCTCCTTCTCTCTCCATGTCCAAGGCAACCGCAGAGCGGCTAGGGCGGCACGCGCACGGTATATATGGGCGGGACCTTCGCTCGATCGTTGGGCGATAGGTCCCACCAGTCAAAGCGGGCCACAGACCTCCTGTTGCCTCGACCGTTGGGTGACAGGTCCCACTGCTGGGTCACATGCGAACCTGTTGCCCATTGGTGGGGCGATAGGTAGCTGTCGTCCATTGGTCGGGCAAAAGGTCTCACCGTCGTGTTCCTGTCACCTGGTCAGTTGTCTAGTGAGTGGGCGACTGAACGGTTAGTTCCACAGTTTTTGAAATTGAATGATTATTAATATAAATTTAATAGAAAGTCTGATTATTAAAAACATTATCACCCGGAGAAAAAGGCACGTGGTTGGTGAGAGACGAGGCATGCCGAAAAGGAAGGGCCTAGGTTAGCGAGCAGGTCACATTTTTTTTACCTATTTGTGTATATCGTGTGTCATTAAAAAAAATGTGTGTCTCGTGATTTTACTTGTGTAACATTTCAGATATAATTTTTTTCCCCTATAGATATAGCCATTGTTCAGATATAATTTTTTGATGGTCATTGTTGTTACATATATTTAACCAGATGCATCTTAATGTCACGGCGGTTGGCGAGAATCTTAACATTGTTTTGAGCCTGTTTTTTGTTTTTACCGAAGTTAGTGGGGAAGACCCCTACCTGTATCTTCGTATTAATAATGATAAAAAAGTATATGTACAAGGAGGAGCTCCAAGCTCAAAGAGAAAACCCTACTAGCTAAAACATTTAAGGGGGAGATTAAATATAAAAGAGAGTCATCTAAAGTTTTCAAACTTGGCTTAGCTCTCACAGCTACCAATTCCATTTCTCGCTTGAAAGAAAATTTCCATTGCTGCATAGATACCACTGCGTTATCAAATGTTTTGGGTCTGTTGAATCATCATCTAGAATCCTGTAGCGTTATCAATCTGATGAATCATATTACAATTAATACTAGGTAGTCTTCAAATTGGAGATATCGATATATCTATTGAGTGAACCGAGAATCAATACTGAAACAAATGGCAGAATCGAGTTCTCGTTACACACCGTGTGCCATTTAAAAGCTGAATCGTTTATTCACTTTATCTTTAACTTATAGATATAATTTTTTCCCTTATAGATATAGCCATTTTTCAGATATAATTTTTTGACGGTCATAGTTGTTACATATATTTAACCAGATGCATCTTAATGTCACGGCGGTTGGTGAGAATCTTAACATTGTTTTGAGCCTATTTTCTTTTTTACCGAAGTTAGTAGGGAAGACTCCTACCTGTATTTTCTAATTAATAATGATAAAAAATTATATGTACAAGGAGGAGCTCCAAGCTCAAAAAGAAAACCCTACTAGCTAAAACATTTAAGGGGGAGGTTACATGTAAAAGAGAGTCAACTAAGGTTTTCAAACTTGGCTTAGCTCTCACAGTTACCAATTCCCTTTCTTGCTTGAAAAAAAAATTGCCCGTTGGTGGGACAATAGGTTCCTGTCCACCATTGGTCGGGCAACAGGTCCCACTGTCGCGTCCTGTCGCCAGCTCACCAGGTGATAGGTGTCGGATGTCTAATAATCAGGCGACTGAGCGTTTAGTTCTATAATTTTTGAAATCGATTGGTTATTAATATAAATTTAATGAAAACTTGATTATTAAAAAACATTCTCACCCCGGCGGGCTGAGCAGGAGGAAAAGGCACGTGGCCGGTGAGAGACGAGAGGCGGGCCGAAAAGGCACGTGGCCGGTGAGAGACGAGCAGGCCTCTTTTAACTCGTGTAACATTTCAGAATATATTTTTTCGCTTACAGATATAGCCATTGTTGTTATACAGATATAATTTTTTGATGGTCATAGTTGTTACAGATGGATATTTAACCAGATGCATCTTAACGTCACGGCGGTTGGCGAGAATCGTATCCCCAGTTCTCGTTACACACCGTGTGCCATTTAAAAGCTGAATCGTTTATTCACTTTATCTTTAACTTATAGATATACACACGAACGATTCTTGGTCTTGGGTATAAATAGCAAGGAGCAGTTCGTCATGCGGCATCATTATTCAACTCTAGTCATTTACTAGCTATAGTAGCCATGTCCACCATGAAGAAGATTGTTCCTTGGGCCTTTTGTCTCCTCATCCTCCTCGTTGTACACGGTGAGTTGATCTCCTTTAATTTTGATCATATATGTAGTATCACCTGGTGGCTGCGCCATTGCTAGGGTTTCAATAAGATATATATATATATATATATATATATATATATATATATATATATATATATATGTATATGGTTGGCGCAGGTGTGGAGGGCCGGCCAGAGCGTCACGGGAGGCGGCGGCCGCCGCCGAGCTACAAGCTGCTGGTTTTCGGCGACTCGTTCGTCGACGCGGGCAACCTCCCGAAAACAGCAGGGAAGAGTGTGATGTCGCGGGGCTGGTACTACCCCTATGGAATGTCGTACAAGAACCGCGCAACCGGCCGCTTCTCCGACGGCATGGTGCAGTCAGATTTCGTGGGTACGTTATCGTTATTTCCTTTTTACTTTTATTAGGATATGCTAATCTGGTGATCGAGTAGCATAATCGATTGTAATATGTGATTGCAGCCCAGATCCTGGGGATGGATGAGTCCCCTCCGGCGTCAAGCACTCTGGGATCCAACGACGAAGATATGGACCCGTCCGGCGTCAACTTCGCCGTGGGTGGCACCGGCGTGTTGACGGGGAAGCCTAGGCTAAGCCAGCAGATCGATCAGTTCTCTAGTATGGTCGAGAAGGGGACAATGCGCCGGCATCGTGATCTTGATGATAACTCGGTGGTGGCGCTCATCTCCACCTCCTCGGGAAGAGACTATTCAGACATTAAGCAGGGCCCCAACGCCTACGACCAAGTAAGTTTTCCATCCCTTGGATTAGATAGAGATAGAGATTATTGTGATGCTGATAACCTTTTTATTTATTTATTTATTTATTTATTGTAGATGATGTCTTTGAGCCAACGCGTGACTGACGAGATGAAGGCGGTGGTGAAGCGTCTCCTTGAGGCGGACATGGGCGTGGGCAAAGTGATGGTGAACACGATGCCGCCCATGGGTTGCACGCCCTGGGAGTCGGCGCGCAACAACCACACCCGCTGCGAGAGCCGCGGCAACATGATGTCAGAGCTGCACAACGCCGCGCTGAGGGAGAAGCTCGCCGAGTTCAAGGACGACGTGCTCCTGCTGGACCTCACCTCCGCCTTCAATGGCCTGCTGCAGGACGATGACGACGACGGGCAGTTCACCAGCGGGCTCAACGAGTGCTGCGTCGCCCCACCGGGAGGCTTCTGCGGACAGGTCGACACCTGGGGCCGCCGCCAGTACGGCCTCTGCGACGACCCGGAGAAGCGCTTCTTCTGGGATTACATCCACCCCACGCAGGCCGCCTGGAAGGCCGTCGTCGACACCCTCGAGGATCCCATCAAGGACTTCTTACGCACCGACGACGATGATTAATTCTTTCTTTTCCGGAATGCATGCCAGCTAGCAGCTATAGTAGCTATAGAATGAGATAGGTTAAGTTCGGCTTTAATTAGGTTTATTGTTTCTTCTTCACTGTAACTAGGGAGGGAGAGTCTTTCTGCTGGCTTCATCATCTCACTTGCTCTGGATTGGTTATGATGATGAGATATCTTTATTCAGCACTGATCAGAATCAATCTTTATTTGGTAACCACAGGCCGGTCAAATTTACAGCACGAACAACATTCATCACGCGATTAATTCCAAAACTATAAAATAATAAAATCTGCATCGATCAGCTGTTTGAATATATATGGAGAATATTTGGCTGTTAGGATTTCACAAGTAAGCACGCCACCAGCTTTTAATTTGCCCATGAATGCATCCTCATCTAGCTACTAGTACGCTCGATAGATTGTAACAGTTCGGCAGGCTTAGGTTAAAGTTTATTTGGTGTTTTGTTAGCTTACATATCGTCCTAGATTTATTCAGTATAACGTACGTGCATCTCCTTGGTTGGCTTGCTAATAAGCTATCTTTATTGAGCACTGACCATAATTAAATATGCTTGATTTGTTCATATCTAAACCTTATTTGACCCCCATCAGAAATGCATTCGTCATGATTAAAATCCAAAAGTAACACAATATACACATGATCGTTACGCCGGCGATCCAGCGAGCTGCTGCAGAGTGATCGGGCTGCAGATCATGCTCCGTTCAGAGCCCGACGGCGGTGACCACGACCAGTTGGCGATAAGGGCGTCCACGGTCTCCGTGGGGCTGTAGAGATCCCACCAGACGTGGCTCCCCGGCGAGCGGCAGGCCATCTCCTTGCTGAAGCATCCCATGGACGCCTTGAAGGGCCCCAGGCCGCAGCACGCCTCCCTCGTCTCATCAAATCCTAGAAGCAAGCAGCCAGATTCAGCAACCATCATGGACTAAAATTAACAAAACAATCTTGATGAAATACATAATAGCAATGCTCTGGTTGTACAGAGTACTACTCCTTACTAAATTGTTGTCGCCGTTGACTTTTTTTTGTTAAGTTTGACCATTTGTCTTATTCAAGTAAAGTTTAACAAATGTCATATATTTTATTAGAATATGTTTTATCACTAAAGAAACTTGAAATATAGCATATTACTTTTTGTATTTCAAGAAATTTTTTGAATAAGACGAATGGTCAAACACCACGAAAAAAGTCAATGACGACAACAATTTAGTAAAGGAGAGAGTAGAGAGCAAGAGCATGACCGATTACTGAAGATCAGAGCAATTGATTTTGCATTCACCAATCTGTAAACAGAGTAGAGCTAGAGGAAGAGAAATCGAAAAAAAAAATCAACTCTTTTACCGTATCTGGCGGGATTGGAGATGATCTCCATGATCCCCTTGTACACATCGCAGAAGACAATGTCGGCGTCAGGCAGGCGCGTCCGGAGGTCGTCCAGCTGCGCCGCGAGCCTGGCATTGTACCCCTGGATCAGCTCGTTCGCATCCTCCACGCAGCTGTGCCCAATTAGAGTGTTCATACCCTCCCACATGACGCGCGGTGCGCAGCCCAGCGGCGCCACTCCCATCACCGCCACCCTCCTCACCTCCGCCTCGTACAGCTCCTGCAATAAAACGTTCTTGAATCGAAGCTGCAGCCAAGAATGATACTGATTGAGAGGAATTAAATCAGTGGGAGTACTGACTGATACGGTGCGCGCGATGCGGTCGGCGAGGATGCGGCCGAACCCGCGGCGCCCGTGCTTGGGCGCGGCGGCGTCGGCAGCGGCGGGCCCGCGCGCGAGCAGCCGCGCGTACGCGTCGGCGCCGAACGAGAGCACGAACACCGCATCCGCCGCCGCCGAGTCCTCCATGGCGTTCTCGAGCTTTAGCAGTTGAAGCGTCTCGGTGGCCACGCGGAGCTGCTGCCCGACGGCGGCGCCCACGCGGAACACGCCGCCCGCGCCGCCGTACTGCCCGCCAAAGTTGACGCCTTTGGACACGGCGGCGGCTGAGCCGTTGAGCGTGGAGATGAGCGGTGGGGAAGGGAGGCCCATCTTGGCGGCGAGGAGGTCGGGGAGGAGGCGGCGCGTGGAGGGGAAGAGGCAGGGGCCGCCGGAGAGGGACGGGGCGGTCAGGTTGAGCGGGAGCGTCGTGGCGGCGCAGCTCACCGTGGAGTCGCCGAGAACGAAGAGGGCGCTCGCCGGGCGACGCGATGCTTCTGCCTCGCCGGCGGCGGGCGCAGCAATGCAAAGGAGGAGGAGGAGCAGGAGCGCCATGCCGTTGGCGTTGTGGCGCGAACGAACCTTTTGTTTGGTTGATGGTGTCAGCCGGTCAACGAGCGGCCGGGTTGAACGGTCGTTGACAATTTACGAGTGGGGCCCTTCCCCTGCGAGCATTTGTTTATTGACGTTTTGGTACGAACACCCCTGCAACAAATGAAAAATACAGTTCCGCACAGATCACAGCGCCGTAGAGGTGCGGGATCTCTGACCTCGCCGGAAGAGCAGCGGAGGACAGAGGAGACCGGGGGCGGCTACAACCGGGCTTCCATCGGGCCGCGAACACCCGCTCAATCGCGATTGGCGAGGTAAGCATGCCGCGACCTGATGCAAATGTCCGCCACTTACCCACTTTTTGTTTCCTGACCAATTTCATGTAAACTCGTTTGATAGGCGACCATTCCCCTACATTTCTTTCCGAAAAGCCAATTTTTAACCTCCTATACCATTATCCCGGGACAATTTTTGCAACGTTTGATTGTAATTTGGACGCTATTACTGTTAGGCCGAGCGAGAATCTGTTTCCAGCATTTCAGTTAGAGTACCGCTATAGGTCTAACCCGATTGTCCTACTCGAGTACAACTCAAGCTATTATAGAAATTATATATCATCATTTGGAAATTTAAAACACTTGATTACCATATATTCATCCAGTTGGAACACAGTTGGACATTCGGGTTGGCTCTACAGCAATTTCCTTTCAGTTAATTGGGTGGATTTCCGTACATTTCATAATGCACGGCTTGTTATGCCCAATATTACACCTATTCTAGTCTCATTTTTGTTTTCCTGACAATTTTGTGTCATGCCATTCTCTGTACTTCAGTTGGTTTAATTTATTTCTGTGATTCTTGTTGCTTTATGGTTTGGTGTTGCTCTCGATTGGTAAATTGGTTGGACTATACGTTGTGGTAATATGTTCTGTATTTCTTACATGGCAGGCATGATTCATACAGTCAACTAGTATGGCCTCCAAAGCTGTAAAAAGGAGGCCTTTTAGCGCTGACACGGACAAAACGAGTGAAAAAACTATGGAAGCAACGGTATCAGATTCCACAACAGAACCTCTTCTAGAAAGTACTTCCCATGAAGATAAACCCAAGGTTCGTCATGTATGTCCATTCACCAATTTGTGGTTCGTTCTTGCTGCACCCTCGTTACCTTTCTCTATTTGTGTGAAGATACATGAACCTGCTACATGGTCAGATTTCTGGGACAAGACTAGACGTAAGTGCCTCCATTGGGCACATCTTCTATCAATTTTTATTGCTCAATCTGCAAGAACGATAGGTACTTATGATGAAACCTAGATGTTATTGTGTTTCTTATTAGAATTGGGGCATAGCCCCCAGTTCATTTGGAACGAGATAGATGTAGTTGTGTTATCCATGGTATATGAAAGAACATGCTGCTCTTTCATAAATTATTCACCTTTGGCCGAGTGTATATGAGTTATCGCTTGGATGATGATGATGCGGTAATTCTATTCCTAAAAACATCTATACTTGTTGTATTTTATCTTGTATAGTGCTTTAGAACATCATGGACAGGGCAAGTATTGGTATTAAAATGTAACGATTTTAAAGAAGTTCTGAAAAAAAAAACTCTACTTTTCTCTTTGCAGTAAATGTCATTTCTGATTTTGGATCTTTGCTTGGAAGGCTCTTTGGTTACTCCTCCGGTCCTCAGAGTTCACATGCTGGACAGACAGTTCCAATTAATCTGAGCCCCATACAGGTGTGTTGGTAATTGCAAAGTCCTATTTTTCATTTCGACGACAGTATCAAAATTGACGTGATTTGTTCCATTGTAAGCATGAGGCAGAAAGTACCAGCATGTTATCGCTGAGATATTCTGATATTAGTGCGAGTAAAATTATCCCATTCCCTAGTAGCTTAACTCCATGGATGAATTGGTTGATGCATTAAGACAATAGTTTTGGTACCCTCTATAATTGGTAAATTTGCGGGGTGCTTATTTTTTCCTTGTTATCCATGAACAATCATGTTAATGCATCCATGACACATGTGTTGTTATTTCATTAGAGCACTGTTACGCACAATAGTCATGATTCTGTTCGTATTGGCAAGTAGTGTTTACTTTTCTCAACTTGATTTTGGACCCACCATTAGGGATTTTGACAGTTTCACTTATTTTTTAGGAAGAAAGATTAAGATTGTTGAGACAAAGGTTAGATGTGCCATATGACTGCTCCTCTGTCAAGCATCAGGTTCTCATTCTGTATATAGTTTTACCTTTATGTCAACTTTTTTTCTTATGGTCTTACCTAGTATATGCCATTTTTCTACCTTACAAGAATGGTATAAATGTAATTAAAATTAAAACTTTGATATTTGTGACAAAAAGGTGGTGCAAATTGGCATGCTAATATTTTTTTCCTGCTATAGGATGCTCTGAAAGAACTTTGGATGTTGGCTTATCCTGATAGACAAGTTCCCCCTCTAAAATCTGATTTATGGAAGGAGATGGGCTGGCAGAACTCTGATCCAGCAACTGATTTTAGGTTCAGTTCACTAGTGATGCTGTTTTTTATATATATAAATATGGTGTAATGCATATACTACTTGCTTGGGATAAAAGGCTTTGTTGTTGTTTGTTTGTTTGTTTGCATATACTACTTGAACCAATATGATGTTTTGAACTATTGAATGCCTGCAGGGCAGGTGGCTTCACGTCCTTAGAGAATCTAATTTATTTTGCCAAAAATTATCCAGTACGTAAAATTCATTGGGGACCCTTAATGTATAAATCAGCCATTAGTGGGTGACTTGGTTATGTTGACACTCTGTAATTGCCATGTAGGATTCATTTCAGAGGCTACTTCACAAGACAGATGGTAAGAGAGCTGAATGGGAATATCCTTTTGCTGCAGCTGGTGTAAACATATCTTATATGTTGGTGCAGATGCTGGATTTACAATCAGGTGATTGAAATAATTATTGGTAAAGGATTCAGTATTCATTCAGCCTGAGTTTTTGCTCCACTGCCGTTGGAGTTTGATTCACATAGCAGGCAATGTATGTGGAACGACAGCTTATGTTTATCTTTGTAGGGAATATGAGTACAAAAGCAGCTGTGACCTTTGTTAGACTACTTGAAGATGATGATTCGGCTTTCGACGACCTTTTCTGTGTAGCATTTCAGATGCTCGATGCCGAATGGCTGAAAAAGCAAGCTACTTATATGGAATTTAACGTGAGTACTCTTTACCAAACAAAGTATCTCTGCAGACTTTAATCTGGTTGAGTTGGTTATCTTCATCTGATTCAATTTTATCAGGAGGTTCTGAAGTCTACACGAGTTC
Source organism: Chloris gayana (assembly GCA_031894775.1). Classification (NCBI taxonomy): domain Eukaryota; kingdom Viridiplantae; phylum Streptophyta; class Magnoliopsida; order Poales; family Poaceae; genus Chloris; species Chloris gayana. The sequence continues at coordinate 147,898 of JAUNZO010003503.1, forward strand.
AACTCGAGCAAGAGCTTACTACGGAAAATATTTCTAGTGTTCAAAACATGCCATCATTTAGAACGCTGAAAAGGTAGCTGTGTTTGCTGTTCTTCACTGCAAAGGAATATTTGCCTGTTTATAGGTTGTTGAATATGTTATTCATTGTTTTACTGGATGTAATATCAATAGTAATTATAATATCTCACTTAGCATCTGATACCTTGAAGCTGTACTTGCTCTGACAAATTTGGACATTGATTTCTTTTTATTGTTACATTTCTAGGACAGTGGGTCACAAGTTTTATTTGAACCATTTCTCAAAAGAAAAAAAGAACAAAATTTGACCTTTTCATGGAATAGATATTACGCATCTCTTAATTGAGAATATTTCTCACTGGAATCTAGAACATGAAAAAGGTGCAACTGAGAGGCGCACCTTGCAAGATGCTATATCTCAGTTACATTGGGGTAATTTTAGCCGCATTGAGGCCCTGTTCGTTTCCTGCCTCTAAAATTTAGCACTGTCACATCAAAGAGAATCTTATTATTTATGAATATTTCGATCAATTTAATGACAAAACCCTATCGACAGATTGGTGCTAATTTTCGAGATGAATCTAATGAGCTTAATTAATTTAGATTTTGTTAAAAGTGATGCTACGAGTAACCGTCTTCTAATCACGGCTTAATTAACTTCATTAGATTCGTCTCGTAAATTAGTCTAGGGACCTGTAATTTATTTTATAATTAAACTTTATTTACTATTTCTAAATAGTAAAATTCTTTTGATGTGACAGTTCTAAAGTTTAGACCCCAGGAAACGAACACACAGTGAGTAATTCAGTATCCCGAGGTCAAAATCACTTGAATGGAAACTCAGAAGTATTGAGTGGATCAAACACATGTGATTGTGCTCTAAGTTGTATGCAAATAGTTGTCTGAAAGTCAAATCCTTTCCAAAGGAAGGGAATGTGGACCTGTACTTTTGGAGGAATGAAAAAATGAGCTCTGAGCTCATGGAAGAGATCACCATAGATACAGACCCACAATGTCTAGCTCCAGCTTCGTAGGACGAAATGTGCCGGTAAATGTGCTAAGATCAAGGGCAAATGCAGAGGATTTGTGTTCATGCGTTCTTACCGCTGATGGGAAAGCATGGTTTATGTCCGTCATTTGGGCAATACTTACGATGGTGAGAGAGACAGTACAAGCATGTCGTCATGCGCACCTTTTCCTTTTTCCCTAAAGAAGCGCCTTGACCTTGGCCTTTGGCCTTATGTTTGAGTTTCTTTTCTCCCAAAACGTTGTTCTTCCATGTGTGCCTATGGCATTTTATTACTTATGAAAACAGAGAATTATGCTATGGTGTAAGAAAAATTATGCTAAGATGTTATGAAAACGGAAGATTTCAATAGCAATTTCAGTCTAGTTTAGGGTGTGTTCGTTTCCAGGTATATAATTTTTAGAGGATCAAATCAAAGAGAATTTTATCATTTTGGAGTACTTAAATAAAGTCTAATCTCGAAACTAATTGCAGAACCTCCTATCTAATTCACGAGACGAATCCAACGAGAGTAATTATGATGTTATTAGAAGATGTTTACTGTAGCATCATCTGTAGCAAAACATAGATTAATTAGGATCATTAGATTCGTCTACGCAAATTAGAGGGGTCAGTGACATAGGTTTTGTTATTAAATTAATAAAAGATCTACTTAAATAAGTAACATCCTCTCTTTTCCTGTTGCGCTTTTCGCTTCCTCGGGACGCAAAACACGCAGACATTCTGACACACCCACTCCACTCCTGCCTGAGCTCGAAGCTTTTTGGATGGAGAGAGAACACCACTCCCACTCCCATTTCCATTTGCACAGAAGAAGGCGGCGGCGAGCACGGCCCCGTTTCTTCCATCCCGGTCCGAATGCTTGCTGGGAGCATGGCCAAGATGAGTTCAGTGCTGCTCGTCCTTCTCCACATCCTCGCAATCCCCTCCCCCTTTCACGAGCTCCCCGCCTGCTGTGCGTCTGCTACAGGTACCCAAACTGTCTATCCATTCCCATCCTCTATCTTCTTCCTTTCTGACCTCGCCTCAGTGTATCTAGAACTAGATCGATTAGTCAGCTAAGTAGCTTATAAGCGTGGCATGTAGTCCTTGAATGTTCTGTATTAGTGGGTACTGTAGTTTATCTGGTACTTCGGCTGTCTAATCTGGAACGGGTAAACCTAATTTCGTCCATTCTCACTGGGAATCTTGATAGCTTTACCACAATACCTATTTGTTTCGTGCTACCATTACTCGTTACTGCTGCATTTTTTAGATAATGGGATTGAGATCCCAGCCTCTACCCTCCGAAGGGGTACATGGCCAAAATAATATAGAAGGAGCATCTAGGCTCAAGGTTCAGAACGCTACAACCACATCGAGCTTACAGATTAGGCATCAAACACGATAACCAAACCACAAAGCAAAAGTTCAACAGACCTGACACTTAGTTCTCAAGTCTATTTCTAAACTTCCACCCAAATTTGTTGAAGATCTCCATCATAACTGATTCCAAGAGGCGACATCCAAGCTTTAGGTTGTCTCTTTCATCATCTTTATGCAACAAGGACCACCACCGGATCCAGTATGTTGCCCTGAAGATAACCTGCAATATGGAGAAAGATTTTAAGTTATTGAACACCATATCATTTCTATTCGACCAAATAGCCCAACAAATAGCCGCCACACCCAATAAGATTTGGTTCTTAGTTTTACGTGGTAACCCGTGTAGCCAAGAACCAAACATATGAGCAATACTATTAGGTGGTTGAATTCCAAATGTGATATGCATAGTGTTCCAAATAAATCTAGCAAAGTGACAATCAAAAAACAAATGTTGTATAGTCTCTAACGAACTACAAAAACAACAATTTGGGTGGATAGTGACCCTTGTTTCTTTTAAGATCCAAGAGCTTTGGACTTGCTTAACTGCAAGATAGGAGTCATGCTGAATATAATGCTGCGGGATTTTTATACAATTTGGGATTAAATTTGGATGAACGAGTGCACAAAATAGTTAGTGCGATAAAAATCTGATTATATATTAGAATTAAATTTATTCGAAAATAAAATTGAATTAAGTAAGTGAGCTAATTTTTATTTTATTCCTAGAGGCCTTGTTCTTCCAAAATTGCCTGAAGTTATAGTATTCAACCATGTATTCTACTTGTTTGTCTATCTCTTTACTTAGAAATTTCCTTAAGTTACACAAACTGATGAGCGTAGAGGATGACCTTTTGGTCCCATTCATTTAAAATTTCGTTAGAATAAAGAAAGGTGGCACTTGGTTCAACCAAGTACAACTCGGCCTGTAGTAGCCGATGCTTGATCACCAGTTAGATGTGTTGCCATATTAGCACTCCATTTTACCAAAAAAAAGAGATTATAATAGGAATTGAAAATCCTTCTAAGCTTTTGAGACTTGCAAGAGAATAATCAAAACAGCAGCCCTGGCCTCTCCTATAGAATAGCAAAAGTACCACTTACTAAGCAATAAAGAAACCATGCTTTGTTATAAGCCATGGTTTTTTATTTCCAAGCATAGAAAATTAGCAATGTTAAATTTCAGGATGTCCTGAAATCATGTCCCACCACGATTCCTAGGTGCAACTACTCCCAGCCATTTACTCTAGTCAATATTTGGATTATTCGCAGAACCACTCCACTAAGGAGTTGTGACTGATGAAGTATACTATGTGCAAGTAGCACCCAAAAGTTACAAACAGCTCATAGAATTAGAGGGAATATCCTGAGCAATTGATTTTATCAAAGTTTCCTGGCTTTCGCCACCCAAAGTTCTTTCCTACTAACTAACATCACTGAATGAATCTCAACTGGTATACGTTCAACCACTTCAGATTCAGATATCCTTTTGCCCACAGTAGTCGACAAACCAAGATATTTCTCACCCAGACCCTGAACTATAATACTAGCATTTTGCATGACGTCCATCTTAGCCTAATCAGAACTATTTGGACTTAAAAGATTGCTGATTCCATTTTACAATGTGTCTTGACCCTGGCTGATGGGTGCCAAGAAATTCATGTATTCCTTCAGCTCCCTGACATGAGGCTTGTGAAAAAAAAACAGATAATCATAAGTGAACAAATGATATCCATGGAGCATGCACAGCTACAGCTACTCCGTTCCCTTTTGTAAGAAGGCCAGATACTGGACTGTAATTTTTTACAATACTTGATAACCCTTCAGCACATAATAGAAACTAGCAGAGCTATACTGGATCTCCATGTCTAATACCTTGTTTTGGGATAGCAAGTAACATGTTTTTACTATAGTTAGTAACTTAGTATTCATCTATTTGTCATGTATCTTGCATAGTCATTATCCTAACTAGTGCTAACCTGTGCCGAGGCTAAATAGATAAACATGTGAGTAATTTAGTTTAGTGTTCATGAGTGACACTTGGCTAACTGAAATGAAGTACAATCTACAATCGTTGTGCAGGTAAACAAACTGTCCATGATGACTTGAGTCCGGTTCAGGTAACCAACCCGACAACACCTGCCATCATTGTCCCCTCTACAAACCCAACACCAACGATAATAACTGTGCCTTCCACGAACCCTACTGTCACAATCCCTTCCTTGAACCCTCTGCCCACACCCATAACAGCCCCATCAACCAATTCTCCTCCTTCCACCACACCAGTTCCAGTTACGTATCCACTGCCAACGCCTTCAACCTCCTCACCAACTGTGCCGGACTCCACTCCTGCAGTCACCACACCATCAACATTCCCTCCATTGGCGCCATTGACCAACCCAGCAGTGTCCAACCCTATGGCACCTCCTGCTCCAGTCACAGTACCAGCTGTCTCAGGGCGGCAAGTCTGGTGCGTGGTTAAGGCTGCTGGCTCAAGTGAAGCTGCCCTCCAGAATGCTCTGGACTATGCATGTGGCATAGGAGGAGCAGATTGTTCAGCAATTCAACCATCAGGGAGTTGCTACTATCCAAATACCCTTCAGGCCCATGCGTCGTATGCTTTCAACAGCTATTACCAGAAGAACCCTGCACCTTCCAGCTGCAACTTTGGGGGACAGCAATGCTCATCAGTGCTAATCCGAGTAAGAATGACTTCCTCTTCCTTGCTTCCAGATTGTTCATCAGAAGCATTTCCTCATCAGTTTATTTTTCTGTAAATCTGATGTATTATCTTCTTTGCAGGTTCAGGGAGCTGCGTCTATCCAACATCGTCGTCATCATCAGCATCAAGGTGAAAAATAGTATATCTGCATTGTGACAGCAAGCCACTCTTGTTTGTGTATGTGAAACTAAATGTTCCATGTTTGCAGCTCTACCGTTGGGTACAATCCTGCATCCACTACACCATCAACATCGTCATCCACACCTGTTACTGGTGCGTCTGATTCTGATGCAGGATCACCAATGCTAAATGCAAGCGGGTCAGGCTTTTCCGAACCATTGGAGTTTGGGTCCGACATCTCAGGAGCCGCGAGCAAATGGTCTGGATGGTCAATCTTGCCGTCGTGCTGGGCATGGGCAGCTGCAGTCTGGATGCTGGCCTTATGTGCATGCATGGAAGGAATGGTTTGAAAACGTATGGGAGCAGCCTGCATTCTGAGTTTGTTTATAATGTTGCTGTAGAGAACTAGCTTACTAGAGAATCAGGCTTTAGTTAGATTGTGCTAGTCGATGTATGAATTATGTTGGATGGTAATTAGGGATGTAGGGCGGTTTGTAAGGGCCATCAGTTAGTTGTAGGGATCGGGAAGCTAAGCCTGTAAATTAGTTGTGACGGCTCTTTCCAGTAGATGAGACCCACTGAATTAGAGAAGATAGACGCCTGAAATTGTCTCTGCAGAAGACAGTGTGGCCTCTTATCTGACCATCTAGAACTTTCTTAGATTGGCACTTGGTAACTTTATGAGTGATTGGTGCAGTTGATCCTGCATTCATTAAGAACTCACCAAATCAAGCAAGTTCATGTGTCAGCAGCTTAATCTGGAGTTACTGGTGTTACAGCCTTCTAAATTAGATATGATTAGTTGAGTCTAGGCTAAGTGAGAAGATCTCTTGCAGCAGCCATCCTAGGGGAACTGAGAAAACTAAGAAACATTGATACACTTGTTTGACAAGCTGAATGCCATGAGGATTTCCTCTAGGCATAGGGAAGAAAACATGAATGATGAGTACCCAAGGCGGACACCAGAAACGTGAAAACCTTCTTGGATATCTCATACAGACACACGAGATAGGATGTTCAATTGCACACACTGATCATTTTCGGAGGATGTATACCCTCTTCCACGTCTGAAATGTCCTTCAGCTTATCATCACCCTTTTCAAACAAACTGAATTCTGCTAGACCAATGCCATAATTGCTGCCTTCATCAGCCGCAGAAGTGACCTCAAACGGGAACCCAATGTTGCAGTCGAAGGTTGCGTCGTTGAACCACTCGCTTAGATTGATTGAGCTGCTGAAGTTTGATCTTGACATAGTATCCAGCTCGTAATCCATGCAAGGGCTCCACAAACTCTCTTCGATGCCGACGTCAACCGTCGAGAGGGGCTCTGCAATGTCATCAGGCATCTTCGCTTCCGGCTCTTGGACTTCACTTGATGAGTCCGGCTCTTGGACGGCATTTTCACATTGGCCAGGTTGTGGTTCTTCGTTGAGTGCTGGCACCACCTGCAGATCCTGTTGGAGCTGCGCCAGTAAGAGCGGGTGGTCCAGGTAGCAGCTAATGTCGAAGTTGGTTACTGCATTGGCACCACGGTACTCAATGGCTGCAAGATCATACGCCTTGGCCGCCTCCTCTTGAGTATCTGTATCGAAAAAAAGAGTGCGTCTGAATAAGAGCAGATTGTTTGGCAAGATCATTTTGGGTGCATAAGGGTTTGTGATCGATAAGGGCTTTAGTGTTCAAGAAAAATAAAAGAGTGATGATAGCTTTAGTAATCGTTAAATTCAAAACACAAACATTTGTCGTTTTCTTCTTTCTTAACATTTTTATGCTGCAATAAGGCAGTGCATCTGAAGCAGAGGATGAGATGTTCAGATCTGGGTGTAATCTACTTTATACCAGAATACTAGATGCAGGAGACGATCATAATTCAGATACCAGCCTAGCAGATCACAGTCCACGCATTCAAACAACCATTGTGTGTAAAGTACCACTGGTTACTTGCACATGTGCCAGTGTGCTGACTCCGGACCTGTAAAAATCTCTTTGGAAATACCTAAAACTTTAACTAGAAAAAATCACTCTCTTTTGTATGATGGTGCTAGAGGTGATATCAAATCTGTAGTTTGGATCCTGAACCTTGATCTAGAGTTGACACAGGGCATGCTTGATGCACGTGACGGGATCACCGGCTAATGGTGCTGAGTCATCACACACCTAAGTGAAAAGAAAAGGCCGGCAGTGCTGAGCAATTGAAGATCCCCAGGCACCATCTTATTATTACCACTACTGGCACCGGCACGGCAGGTGACTACTCCCATCACGTGCTTGTCACATGCGGTTGGAAGTCATGTAGTTTTGGCTGGTAATCAGCCTGCATTTTGCCTATTTTAGCCTGTATTTTAGGGCCAGTTGGGGGATCAATCTTCTGGGGATTGCTTATAGCATAGTATCTTGGTCTTGTGGTCGTGGTCTGGGTAGTCAAGAAAAAGACAATCTTCTGCTACAAAACAGCATCAAAACTATGTTCCTGTACCCTGATCTGATTCGATAGCGACTGTGCTTTTCTTTTTCTTTTTCTTCTTTTTTCACTCAAACGAAAATGTTGGTTAGACCTAGAATATCTGTAGTACATACAGTACATTATAGTAAGGGAAGTGTCGATTGCGTCAAGTCTGCATTGAAGGGAAACAAGAAATACAAGCCATTCAATTGTGTGGAAGTTAGGTTGATCAACCATCATAAAAATTGGTTAAAGTTAGGTGGCCTTACAGTAAGTTGGACAATTCTATAACAGACTAGGGTAGCATTTAAATAAATGGTATTAAAAACTGTCCTGCTCAAAGAAGAACAAAGAGCATGATGAAGGAACAAAGGCCATACCGAATGTTCCCAAGTAGAGGTACTTGTTCCCAAAGACTCGGCCAATCCGTGCCTCCCATCTCCCGTTATGGTGATGCCTTGACAATCAAAACGAGGAGAAATTCAAAATTAGTTGTTTGGATTTCAAATTTTCGAGAATTGAAGACAAGTCTGAAAACTATGAACAGTAGCACACAGCTTTTGAAACAGATTTCGCAAAAAAAAAAAAAAATTAGACAGAGCTGTCCCCAAGGAGGAGCTCACAATTCATGCATGACGTGGCTGCGACACGTTGCATAGGCCAGTGACGCATGTCATTACAAGTGGACCTCATCCTGTGCCGTGTCAGCCGAGTACAGAACAGAAAGGTTTCTGTTTCTGAGTCACTCTGCAGTGCTATTTTAGGCACTTGAGTTGCTCATTTTGGCAGTTGTGTTTGATAATCATTGCATGTGCTATGCTGATTGAGCATGATTCTAGTGACAAGTGAGGGGGTTAGGTGCCTAAGACAGAGATAGTGGAATGTTTGGTTACTACCTGGCGACGCCTCTGTACTTGGAGACGCCCCTGGAGAAGCCGCTGCTCCGGCGGCGGAGGGCAGCCAGGTACTCCTCCCGAGACACCCCTCCATTTCTGATCTCTCGTTCGCATAATCTTCGACCTGTTTCAACAACTCACCATTTACGATTCCAATATTAATTTGGTATTAGTTGCTGGATGAACAACCAACTCCGACGGACAGTTACTCCTAATTGCGACTAGCACATTCAAGGCTGGTCTTGTCTGGCAGGCCCTACTAATTATATACATGCCGGCATGTCATATTTGTTATTATTTCAGAAGTGAGTAGAAAAAGAACAATTCTCGCTGCACTTTTTTGTTTGACTGGTCATACATGCATATAAAATACAGGACACAAATTTCAAACTTCCCCACAAGGAATGCTCCCAACAGTAGGATAACAGCGTTTTTCTTTGAGCAGGAACTTACAGGGAAATTCAGCACGGTCTCAGGGCCCCAGTATTTCAGAGCTGCAAGGTCATATGCACGAGCAGCTGCCTCCTCACTATCATAAGCCCCTGCAGATCATAAATAATTGTCTTGGTATTAAGACAAGGATGCAGATCACAGCACGGTCGTGCGACAAGTAACATGAATCTGCCAAAGACGGCTTAGATATGTTTAGCACTTGTGGGACTTACCCAAATAGACTATTGATAGAGAGGTACATCAACAAGCAGCAGTAGATCGCGGTCACATGCAGATCACCAGGCCAAGGCCCCCCAACGATAACAGGAAAAAAAAAGAAAGGAGGTAGGAAAAGTCTGATCAGAATGTCAGCCTTAAGAAATTCGGTGCACTTTAAACTGATCTCTATACTAATGGCAGAGGCATCAGTATCGTTGCAGAAGACAAGAACATGGAGCACTAGTGGTATTACTGTGCAATCCTCGTAGTATCAGACTTTAGATTTCTCTATAAAGAAAAACTAATTTTCAAAGAAAAAAAACGAAAATGACAGAAGTACTGGAGATCATTTATATGCTTTATTAAGTAAGCGTAAATACAGTTGCGAGATTCCGGCAAAAGTACGCACCTTGCCTGCCTTTCTTCTTGTTCTGGAGAGAGGTGAGGCAGTGCTTGTCCCAGAGATGTGCCTCGAATCTGCCCGTCCACCTGTGCCTGTACGCAACGCCACGCGTAGCTCGCTGGTGAGCAAGTCGCATTGATTTACAATGGAATTTCACAACGGGAAGGGAAAAAAAACTCGAGGAAATCAACCATCAATCTGTATCAGTAAATAGGAGGCAGTAATGCAGGTCAACTAACTTCCTAGCCGCCCCGAGAAAACGACATTTCTTTGTCAAAATCAAAATAATAATGTGTGGTGGAGCAAGAATGGAAGGCGAGGGACTGGTGAGAAGTGAAGAAACGAGTTTCACTGAAAAGGAGGAGCGGAATGTGGAGCATGCAGTTTCGCAACCCAGAAGAATCATGCTTTGCAACATGCAAGCAGAGATTGGTCCTCAAATCAATCAAGTAATAAACAGCTGGCTGTGACTGGCAGGAGAAGCTGTTCGGGAAATGGAAATATACGCGGCGGAATTACAGGGGCGGAGATCGATCAGCAGATCGATTCGGGATTACAGTCTGTCAAACTCATCAGCGGCAATGCAGGGCCCGCCGAGAATTCCGATCGAGATCGAAAGAATCCCAGATGAAAGCAAAATCGGCAACCGAAATCAAGAGTGTAAAAGGCTGAAACTTTTTCGCATTATCTGAAAGAACTGAACCCCGAGAGTGCAAAAAGCCGGAACTTTGCATCTAAACAAGATGGAAATCAAGAGAGGGTATGCACCTGGTGACTCCCCTGTAGATGGAGCTGCGCTTCCCGGCGGCGGCGGCGGCGGCGGCATTACCGGGGGGATCAGAAGGAGGCGTGTCCTCTTTCCTGGGCCTCTTGGGCTTGACGGCGCCCTGCTTCTTCTGGGTCCTCCTGGCCCTCTTGCACGGAGGAGGAATCTCAATCTCGACGGAGATGGACGAGGAATTGGAGGACGACGACGGCGACGGCTCGCAAGCAGCAGGAGGCGAGGGAGACGGCTCCATGATCTCTCTCGGCTTTCTTAATGGCACTGCCTGGTATTGGTATCTGCTAATCGCTGACGGAGAGGTGGAGCAGGGGTTTTATAGGAGAGGAGAGAGAGGTTTTGGTAAAAGAAGAGATTTTTGTTTTCCGCAATAAGCAGCAGCTCCACCCTGGTTGTTGTAAACAATTCTTTACTGCTCATCTGGCAGCCGCGACACCTGTTTTTGTTTCCGTTTCTACCGTGCGGCGGCAGTCTTATAGCTAAGGAAAACAGATGACAGGTCACCAACGCTCGCAAACCAGTTAAGGATTGCAGATGAAATCTGGCAGCAGGAAACAAATTGATGTTACTGATGGAGAAATCGCTCGACAGTTCACCTACTAATAACTCACTGGACGACACGAACTTCACCTTGATTACCGTAGCATTCGTTGAAAGAAAAAAAACTAAGTTTTTACATGCCTCGAGCAGAGACGCGCTTGGACAGGTAAAGGCGGACGCATCTCACTCCGGGCCGTGGACCTAGACGTAGACAGAGTAGAGCATGCAGAACGAGGGTGTGTTCCTTTCCTGGGATCTAAATTTTAGAATTGTGACATCAAAAGAATCTTATTATTTAAGAGTATTAAATAAAGTTTAATTATAAAACAAATTATAGGTCCCTAGACTAATTTACGAGACGAATTTAATGAGGTTAATTAAGTCGTGATTAGAAGACGGTTACTTGTAGTATCACTTTAGCAAAATATAGATTAATTAAGCTCATTAGATTCATCTCGAAAATTAGCACCAATCTGTCAATAAGGTTTTGTCATTAAATTGATCGAAATATTCATAAATAATAAGATTCTCTTTGATGTGACAGTGCTAGAGGAGAAAACGAACACACCCTGAGACGAGCAAACACATGTCCAAATGGCCATTTCCGAGCCGTTAATCTCATCAGCCAAAACTGTCCGTCAAAGGAAAGAAGATGCTCTGCAGCTGCAAGTACTACATGGCACCAGCGTCCTAGACACCTGTCGCAACAGAGAAGAAGAGAGCGATCTCTTCACTTCTTGTGGTACTAGTACTACCCCATAGTAAACACAGCAGGTAAAATGGCAACAAACTTTTGCCATCCCTCCCGTCTACATTTTGCATCGGTGCGGCTACGCGATGAATGCACTGAGCCATCGTCGAGACTTTCTGGTCTGGATGTACCGCGTTCAGAGATTCAGATAAACTGACGGCCACGGAAATTGATGGTAAATGCGGGTCTTCTTCAGTCATGTGAAACATGTGAAATACACTACCCAAACCTCATCGGTACTTTGCAAAAGGCACCCAATGGTAGCTATCCAAATCACTTCCTGTTCTGATGAAAACGATACAACTGTGTGTTGGAAACGCTACTGCAACACGACTTTCCATTTACCAGCAATCTTCCTTCTTGCATTATTATTTAACCAGAGGAAAAAGGCACCACAATCAAGTCCCGGACACATCAATTGTGCGCTCAGGTTTGATAATCATCCGGTGCTGTGTGGGTATCCTGCAACTACTACTACAAAGGAGCATGGCCAATCGTTGAGGTCAAGCAGTACAGTCAGATTGTACAAGCGTTACAGTATGTGTCCGGCCTTTTGGCATTCAGGTACAGCAGTACGTGTATTAAGAACAAACGACCGTATCGGCAGTTTCAGTCCCCTGCAGCACTTCGAGTGTTCATAACTTGGGAGTTTGAAAAGGAAGAAAGTCAAACAAGTTACTTGTACCACAGGTTTTCAAGGGCGTGTTTGGTTTAGTAGTTAACCTCATTTCTCATCTACTTTTTGTCTGCGTTTTAGTTTGTGAAGTAAAAGGTTTTAGGTTACCAGGTTCCTGAAGAGTAAAGACCAAGAATTCCGCTCCTTTTCATCTAATATATCCCCAGTTATGCAGAAGCATTCTTGCAAACTTTTTTTTCTTTTATAAGCACATGCTTGCAAGTTACCTGGAGAGACAACACAGTGTCCACGTACTCAATATCCTGACCAATGGTTCCGTGAGCTCATGCGGTGGTAGTGATGATATCATAGTAATATAACACGGAACAAGTCAAACCTATTGCGGTTTTCATGAGGATGGGCAAAAGGAGAACCAAATCTTAGCATTGACATGGGCCACTCAACTGCTATAAACATCTATACGTGCGATGATAACATGGTATGTCCCCTATAAAGAAAATTATAACATGATATGTAGTCACAAAAAACAAGACCTTGGTAACGATATATTTTGAATTGCAGCACACCATAGTCTGCAATATAATAAAGCACGAATGTCAGTTCCAACTTTCAACTATTCTCTCATCAGTTTCTGCTCCCAACTATCAGTTACCGAATGTACCGACATAGGCCCCGTTTGGAACGACTCCTTACCCAAGCGCTTCCTACCAATGCTGACTTCCTACCAACGTAGCTATGGACAGAATGGTGCTAATGAGACGCTAGTCGTTTGGTAGTCCGACTTCGACAGAAAGCGCCACAGCATCCGTCCCTGCTCACGCAAAGCTGGCTGCTAATCTACCGCCGTTTCGTCGCCAAATTCTTCCTCCATAGTGAGTCTTGGTTCAATTCCTCGTAGAGGAATCTCACTCACCTCTATATGCAGCTATTTGAGCCATCTCCTATGCAATTCCATCACCACAATCAACGAAAATACAGGATTCATGGCCGCTGTTTCCTGCTAGTTACTCTTGCATATCCAGAACGGCGACTGGCGCGAGCCCCGTGGGGAGGGGTGCGGTGGCTAGGGGCGGCGCTCCAGCGGCCGGCGCGCGCGGCGCAGGAGCCCGGGACCGAGACTCGGGGGCGAGCGGCAGACGCGCAGCGCATCAGGCTTGAGGCCGAGAGGGCGTAGGTCGGGAGTGGAATCAGCTGCGTTCGATGGAAGCACCGTTTAGGTCGATTCTGCGTTGTAGGCAAATATGGACGTTGAAACAAATCGTGTCCGTTGGAAGCTGTTGTAGAATCGGTGCGTTTGGCAACATAATCCGCTTAAATTCAACGGAAGCTGTCTATAAGCTGTTCCAAACGGGGCCATAGTGTCGTTATACTAGGAGAATTAATTGAGCACCATGCTTCTGATAGTTCTGCTTATTGAGCTAAATGATGGAAATTATTCCAAACTAAACAAAACTGCATGAAGGATTATTACAATATCATGGCATTGCAGTTGCCGAAAATGGATTTGTCAGGGCCAAAAGGAGGAGAACACAGTACCTGCACAATGTCAATCTCTTTATAGTTACATGCTGATAATCACTTTCATTCCTTTACTGTTCGGCGCTATCTGCTATGTTCGATCAAAATGTTCTAGTGTTACAAATAAGAAGGCCGCCATACTCTATTCTACTCTGAAAGGTCACCATATCTGTTAGTACATCCAGGTTTACTTTCTCGAAGGTGTAGTCATCAGTAAAATAACTAGTCTTCATCTCTTTTACATCTTTTCTGTTCCCCCTTCCAAAATTCCCAAGGTATTCTTGAACACCGGTATTTTCAACAGATTTTTCCACCCTATGAGTGAAAGAGAAACAAGAACTTCTGCTTCGTGGCGTGTCGAATCCATCAATATCATCACTGGAGTTGCTTCTAATTTTCAAAACAGGGGCATTTATGTGACTTAAGGCAACGTTGTCAGACATGTCTGATCCAATTATACTAATTGAGCACTGGGTTTGGTTGTCAGACTCCTGGAGGAAACGAAACCATACTGTCAGGGATAAACTCAATAGAATCCTATGGGTCCATAAATCACTGAAAAAAATATAGAAGTAACCCTAGGATATGAAAACAACTAGAGAAGTATGACAAGAAGTGATGATGACATTATAATTTTTTGTTACAGACACTGATGACTATATCATGGTTTCAGGACAAACCTCATTTCCAGTACAGTGCTAATCTCATGGGGCTTTTATCTACTACAGTAAGAAGCAGCACGTTTTCATATCTAAAATTGATTAAAAGGTGTCTTCACACTTTTATTTTGTTCCTCCATGGAAAAGGAAACTGGATAGAAACATCTAGATGAAATCACTCACACTTTGTGATGACTCATATCAGGCAGAAAGAATACTTCAAACTCGATAGCCTCAACACGGGACCGTAATACAATGCATCTCCAACAATCAAGACATTAAAAATAACCCAAATGACTGCAGTTGAACAACAATACCCCCAGCACAAAGGAAATTGATTCACTAACCTCGAGATGGTCATGCTGACTGGTTCTAGTGTGGGATCCTTGAAAGCTCGATTTCCCTTTGTGCAAAAATCGACTCTTGTTCTTAGGTGGCACACTCACAGTTGAATTTGGTTGAGGATCGTCAGGTGAGGAGAAATCAGTGCTATCCATTGTTGAAATTGAAACACATTCCTCAAAATAATTCATTGCCTCTTCAGCTAAATGTCTTGACACTTTCAGTCTTTCCATGCTACTCTGGAACCCCAACACAGATATAAAGGTTGGTTCAAACTTCAAACAAATGGATTGTGCAGCTCAAGATAGAATACTAATTCTAAAAACAAATCAATTTCAAGATTGCATAGCTAAATCAAATAATAATTTTAAACTCTAGAATGCAGGTGTCACAGCTATATTACCTTTCTTCTTGGCCGCTTTTTATGTGTCTCGGAAAAAATTGGATCTGTTACTATATCCTTCAGCATTCTACTCAGCTCTTGTTCCCTCTGCTCTTCAACAGCTAGATCTGCCCGAAGCTTTCGAGCACGTTCATGCGACTGTAATCAAGCAGTATAAGATTATAATTTTATGACTGTGTTTGACTGACAGAACAATTC
The DNA here is from genome assembly GCA_031894775.1 of Chloris gayana. Taxonomy (NCBI): domain Eukaryota; kingdom Viridiplantae; phylum Streptophyta; class Magnoliopsida; order Poales; family Poaceae; genus Chloris; species Chloris gayana. The sequence goes on from JAUNZO010003503.1 coordinate 163,370, forward strand.
TATTTTCTTAACAATTATCACCTGTTTGAGTTTTATTGTATATTCTGATATGTCAGCAGTCGGCTCAGAGGTGTCTGCATCAGACTCAACAGGAATTTCACTCTGCTCCCATTGATGTTTTTTGTCATGGTGCTTCATGTTCGAAACAGGCTCAGCAGTGTCTGGATCAAACTCAAGAGGAATTTCTAGTGGCTCCCAACCCCCATCTGTTAAACTGTGCCTAATGCCAGGAGCCAGCTCAACAGCGTCTGTATCTGAATCGAGATAGATTTCTGCAGTATCTTCATTTCTGTATTCTGTTGCATAGTCACTTACGTCAAAGATAAACTCAGCAGAATCTGGATCGAACTCAGGAGGAATTTCCAGAACTGGATCCACCGTGTCAGCTGAATGGTTCTGCTAAAAAATGGTCCATTTATGATAGAAGAATATTATAATCAAGAACAACTGAATACAAGAGAATAAAATACGAACCAAAAATTTGAAAAGATTATCGCAGATCAAAAGAAACATCGAAGTCCTAGGATTCAAATTCAGATGAAAAGCTGGAAAGTGTTAAGTATGATTAAAGTATTTCTTAGCACATCACTATTCTATACAAACACTACATGCTGAGAAGTCAGAGAAACTAGTCTTATTGGTGAATTAAAAGCGTAACATTCCATGTGCATACAAAAATAAATGGACAAAGTCATCCTTCCTGGTGTTCATAGCTACCCAGTAATATATTAACATGTTTCGGTCAAAAACAATTCTTAACGATTTTGATTCATTAATTCTTACATGCTCAAGATGATATCCAGGTGAAGAAACAGCAGTGCTGGATACTGATTGGGAAGTTTCATCCATTTTTCTGCGTGTCTGTGCATGATAAAATATTTCTGCAGGTTAGTTAATTGTTTGTGTTGCGAATCATCATGGCGCGTGTTTTCTGGATCAAACTTAAGAGATCATTCACATACCACTTCAGTTGATGACCCTTGAGACGAACAACTTGCATGGATTTGATTTCCCTATCTTTGCCCTGTGAGAGTGTTACTTCATGAGAATACACATTCTTTTAAGGTACACATAAACAACAATCATCCAGAACGGAATCATCTTACACACCTCCACAACTGAATCCCGAGTTATCCATGATTGCAATTTCCTCGTCATGTCCCTGGATTCCGTGTCGGTCTGTTCACAAGACAAAGGCCCCTCTTTCATCAATTGGCACACCCTGATGTGAGTTTAGATTAATGGATATGCGGGTTGGATATCAACTACCCTACAATCTTGCTCAATCTACTGGCCTAGCTTGGTAGTTATAGTTCTAATTCTAACACACTTCAAGTACTAGCAATATCTTTGGTACAGACTTTTACATGCCCAAATTCGTATGGTAACTAGCAGGTTCTCACAGACGAAATGTACACACTTTGCAGATTGATGACATGAAAAGGGGAAACTTTTGGGGAGACACAATTTTCAGGTGATCGAATGTGAAGCAGGGAGCCAGGGACTGACCTCGGAGCCCCTGCAGGGGCGCGCGTCGTCGGTTACCGACCGCGCCCGAGAAGATCTCCTCCCGCCGACAGCGGCAGAAGCAGAACTGTCCGCCGACGAAGTGTAGCCGACGCGGCGCCCCTGCGGCGCGACGGATACCGACCGTGCTCTCCCGCCGCCGGTGCGTCCGCCAGCCTTGACCGGCTCACGGCCTCTCTCCCGCTCCCGCCTGGCCGCATCCCCTCTGCCGGAGGTAGTGGCAGTCGCCGGCCGCGGCGGAGAGGCCGTCGAGTCGAAGAGCGGGTTATTGCGGGTGTTGGCGTAGTCCTCCTCGACGCCGCGGCCCCGGGGCGCCGCGCTTACGCTGCGGGAGCGGGAGCGGCGGGGGCAGGGCGGTGGGTCGGAGCGGGAGGAGGATGAGGCGGCGTGGATGGAGCGGCGCGTGGTGGACTTGAACGCCGCCGACGCCATCGGATGCGAACGGCGGAGGAAGGAAACGAAACGGCGGCAATCTTGGAGGGAAACGAAGGGAGGCCAGCAAGCGGCTGCCGGCGAGCTCGCAAGTTTTCGGCTTGTGTGGCCGGCACGCGGGGTTAGGTGATGACGAGTGGGTCCCGCTTGTAGTGCTGGACAAAGGCATGAAGCTTTGCCTGGATTAAGTACGAGATAATGCGTATCAAAAGAAAGTACAAGATAATGACGCCAAATTTGAGGAAAAAAAAGGAAAATGGAGATGCGGGGGATCGAACCCCGTGCCTCTCGCATGCAAAGCGAGCGCTCTACCATTTGAGCTACATCCCCGAGTTGATCTGGAAAGGTTAATGCTTTTTTAATTCAAATAGTACAAGGTAGCAACCATAATAAAGGTAATACAAAATTAAATCGCGAAAACATTTAACAAAATATGGAGATGCGAGGAATCGAACCCCGATTCTTTATTTAGCGCTAAATAACGCTCTACCAATTGAGCTACATCCCCTACTTTTTATTGGTAAAATGCTATAATTAATTTTAGAGGAATCTCAGAACTCAAAATCAGGCTCACTTAATGAAGAATTTGCACAAATTCTACAACAAGAAGGAGCTACCATGAGTTCAGTTACTATAGAATAAATATTTACAGAATGGAAAGCTGCCTGGAAGACACGGGAAATGCTCCTTTTTGGTGGAGAGACGAGAGATATACTTAAATTACAGGATCTATACAAGGGCATAACAGCTATAGGCTCTGGAGCAACCATATCATTCTGGGAAGATGCTTGGTGCCTTTGCAGCTAAATTATCCTCACTTAGCATCCTTCAAGAAAAGTGTCATAGTTACATTGACTGAAGTCTTAGTCAATCCATTGCATGTCCAATTCCACATGCCTATGTCAGTGAAGCATATTGACAAAAGAAGACTAGCAGCACCCTTCTATATGGACATCATAATTATCATGTTAGAATATTTGGGTCACCAGAAATAACTTGATTTTTAATAATGTGGATCTAACAATTGCAAATTACAGAGCATAATTCCTCAAAGAGCTTGTATTAGTTCCTCAAAGAGCTTTATTTGCTAACACATGACTAACCCTATTCTGAGACCTCTTACAATGAGACACTTCCACCCCCTCAGCTCAGCAGCGAGCTCTTTAACCTCCTGGATTAGTAGAGAGAAATGTGAATGATCCTCCATCAAAGACTTTACAGCGTTGCAAGCTGATAGGCAATCTGATTCCAAGATGATCGGTTGCGTCACCCACTGTAAGGCCAGGTTCATGCCCTTCTTGGAAGCTAGTAGTTCTGCCTCTTCCGCATTTCAGCAATTGAAGATCTCTCTCCCTGACGCTAGGATTACAACACCCGCTTCATCTCTAGCTATGACTCCAATTCCTGCCTTACCAGATTCTGGGAAGAAAGCCCCATCAACATTGATCTTGATGCGGCCTGAGCTTGGAGCTATCCATCTTGCTTCTTCATAATTGACATTTTTGCTTGCAGGACTGAAACAAAAACACTTGTAAATGGGTATATGAAAAAACTCCCAAAACTGTAAGTGTGTAACTTCTTTTGAAGGAAATGTAAGTATAAGTATAATAAAAGTTCAGATTGTCTCCTGATCGGAGCTTATTGGAAACCAGCTCATACTACTGCTCTAACAAATATCTTGTGTGCTCCTGAAAAAACTTCCATTCTCTTTGTGTCGCTGAAAAAATGTTTTTTCCTCGTGCACTCCACTTGAGATTTCCTTCCATGTGTGCCACTCAACTTTTGTTCAGTTGTTTTATTTTTACATAAAAATAAAACTAAAAGAATCTACCATGTGCATTTTATCTCAACCCTTTTTTACGGAGAGAAATGTAACTCTGATTCTAATGTACTTACTAGTTGTGATCGAACAAAGGCAGGTACCCAACCTCTGCACTTTAAATCACTTTGTATATAATACGGAAAATGCGGGTCAAAGCACCCTAATGAATTTCAGGTTGTGGTGGACCTCCCTACGAAATACTGACGCCATAGCTTATCCCCGGCCGGCTCTTCGATGACTTCCATCTCTTTTTCGTTTTTTTTTTTTTTGGATCCGCATGCGAATTAAGATCAGTTGGTTGTGTGAAGTTTGCAGAGCATGGATGGTCCAGTCCACTTCAGAAATTCGCATCTGCAGAGCATGTGGCTTGGGAACGTAGCCTAATAGTAGCTCTACACTCCCAGTGTCCCATGTTACTTGAGCACCTACCCCTGTGGCTCTGTTGTCCACGAGCAAAAAGGCCAAGCATGTTCCAATTATTGTAGAAGAGCAATGCTATTACTTGCTAACCGGCTGGTCAAATCTGCTGAACTTGAGAGACAGATGGTCCTTGGCCAGCCTCTCTTCCATGTGGAATGTCACTTGTCTTTCGAAAGAAAAAACTGTGGAATGCCGCTAGCTGTTAGTTAGTGGTCCATAGTTTAAGTCGACCATGGCATGCATTTTCACTTGGTATACTGTGTTTAAGCCATTGCATGCAATGTCCACATCTGCAATAGCCATCTTCAGAGTTGAGACAGGTAGATTCCGTAGTGGAATTGGAATATTGGATATGTAATGTCCAAATTTACTCCAGTGACAGGAGTGCAGAGCTGCTGCTGTTAGAGAGGAAGAAGCATGCTATCTGTGCCTGATACGTTTGTGACCCACTGGCCATACACCGCTCACAATGCATACCGATCCGCATCTGAAGCTTGCTTGCGGCATTATTGTTGGCACGCGCAGATAAATGAGATTCTCTTGGCTATCCTATATACTAGTAAGTAATTGTTATCCATGAAACGAATTTCAGATCTGATGATCATAATGATGAGGAGCGGAGCTTAACTCCTCCAGTTTATTTATAACGCCGGATATGAACAAATACCGGTAGTTATGTTAGTCAAAGTCTCAAAGATGAATACCACATGGTTGGCGTTTAGGACTTCTACCGTGTGTACTGAAAGAAGCGTTGGACCAGCTGATAATGGAGATATATTAGAATATAGACAACTGTACTATCGGCAAATAAGGCCGTTGAGAGAGAATAAGTGAGGAAAAGGCATTATTATTTCATAATGCGAAAACGGAATTCTGATCCTACTAATTAAAAGAAAAAAAAAGAGTTTGGAGATGTGAGGAGTCGAATCAAGCTCCTGAATAGTGCTCTACCAATTGAGCTACATCCCCAATTTTGATTGACTATGCAATATGATTAATTTATCATTATTTATTTAACACATCAATTTTTCAGTATTTCACAATATGATTTAATTTAATAATTTATTACCATAATGCATCATCTGTGAGTACCATGCGGCAATGTATTTCATTTTATTATTTCTTTCTTTCTTTGCTTCTCTCGTGAATGGCGCTTTTCGTTTTATATTATTATTTTTGTTATTATCCAAGAAACGAATTTCTGATCTGAATACCTGATGACGAGGCAGAGCTTTGACAGAACTGCCTCCCGTTAATTTGTAGTTTTGTACCGCCGGATATGAACAAAATTCCGGCAGTTATGTTAGTCAAATTTTCAAAGATGAATACCACATGGTCGGCGTTTAGGACTTCCATCGTCTCTACTGAAAAGAAAAGCGTTCGGCCAGCTGATGTATAGACAAATGTATCCTCAAACAAGGTCGTTGAGAGAGAACAAATGAGGAAAAGGCATTATTCCATAATAATGCCAAAACGGAATTCTAATCCTACTAAGTTAATCGAACTATCGAGAAAGAAAAAAGAAAGAAAACAGTATGGAGATGTGAGGAATCGAACGCCAAACCACTATCAAGCTTCTGAAAAGTGCTCTACAAATTGAGCTACATCCCCAATTTTAGTTAATTGTACAACACAATTAAAATTATTAGATTTTTATTAAACGTATCAATTTCACAACATGATTTAGTTTAATTAATTTATTTATTACCATAATAATGCATCAGCTGTGAGAGTACCAGGCGGCAATGTATTTCCTTTTATTATTTCTTTCTTTCTTTGGTTCTCTGGTGAATGGAAGGACGACAATGCTATGTACAGGTAGGAATGAGTATGTAACAAACTTTCAAGTCAAAAGAGAACCAAAGGTCACTATAGGGTTTCTCCCCTGCAAAATTAAGAAATTGATGCAGATCTCATCCCCAGGTGACATTTTCTCACAGCTCGCCCATATGACCAGCCATATGCTCCACGTCTCGCCCTTTCGGTCCCATACACTACTAAAGATACGGAGAAGAAGAGCAGCATGTTCTCTGCATGTTCCTGGCTAGTGGAAGTAGCGTGCTTCCACTCCCACACATGTTAACTGCCCAACACAGCATATATACATATACACAGCTCGCTGTTATTAATACTCTCCAAACAGCAGACACAGACATTCTACATTGATCACTCTAGGCCAGCACCCTCTGGATCTACCAGTCCTGCCTTTTGCTCACAAGCCAGGCTCTGCAGATGAAGGTTCTTCCCTGCAAAAGTGCGGCCATGAGCACCATGATCTTGCTCCATCTTCTCCTGATCATGAGCACCACGAGGGCAGAAGCATCGCCAACAATCTTCTCTCTTGGCAACAATGCCGGACAGGGTCTTGGGGCTAGGAGGTTGCTACGGCAGCAACCAGCGGCAGCCACGGCCACCAACACATTCCATGTCAAGGGCAACGGCATCCATCAGACGATGACAGCGCCGGGCAACACGAAGCCGAACATGGAGTTCAACGCCAGCATGAGGCCTGCGCCCAGGAGTAATTCCAATCCCAGGCAGAACTAGTATTTAGCTCTCATCTTCCAGCCATTCCGTTGTAACAAGCTTGTAGCTTGGTGTTCCTTCTCCCTTCCCTTAGGTAGCAACTTTTTTGTAGTGACTAATTAGATGTCATTTGGTTCTGGTAGGTGGTACTAACCTGACGATTTTTTGTAGTTACTGTACTTTTCCTTGTAGACGGTACTAATCTGCAGGGTGCTGAATCACGTGTGTAATGTGAAATGAGCTTCGCTGCTTTGGCCACATCGAGGACCCATTTTGTTGTTCCTCTCGGCTGGTGCCAATTTGAAATCGATCTGTGCTTGATATTCATTTTCTTCCCTGCATAATCATTGCCGCCTTTGAGCCAGTGAACCTTGATACTACTCTGTTTTTTATTGTTTTTATTTGTTGACGTTAGGACAGCTTAATTAGTGTAAATTTGCACTAAATTGACTGTCCTAATGTCAACAAAAAAAATGGAGAAGTATATAGGAAGCAATAGAAAAGTAAGTTTGATATAATGGGCTGAATACCTGTTCACTGTACAAAAATAACTTCAACAACATGCAACTCCGGCGTCAGTGATGGTATCCTTAACAGACCATATATATACAGCAATTCATTCACAAAGGTCGTCATTTATATCACCGTTACTTGCTTCAAACCAGCTATCGTGCTGGAACCAAGTGAAGGAAAACATCAATTCCATCATACTAAATAAATTTGAAGAACAAAATAGATATTTGCAGTTCACATCATATCTGACAGTATGACCAATAAGTTCTACAGCTGTTTCAGCCCTAAAACTGTTTAGCATTGGGCGACTCTTCTTAAGCGACAAACTCACTATCCTTTTTGGCTCAGGTCTAAGTAAGGAGCAGCACAAAGAACAAAAAGAAGTCTAACTACTACACATAGAACAGAAAGAGTTCAATGTCAGTTATACATCACGACATCCACATGCCTATTCTACAAATCTTTCCGATTCATGAGTAGAGTAATGGTCCTGCTTTCCTTGCAGGACCAGTCGACTAGAATCTCAAAACCCGAGATTATTGTTTAATATACAAAGTTAGCACAACCTTGTGCTGCATTTATAGCCTGACGATTGCCATTGAGTTACTGTCGGTGGACAGATGGAGATTGCTGCATTTGCACCGGTGGGAAGAACCCAATGCCTGATGAAGGAAAGAATCCAGCAGATGTAGGTGACTGTTGTGGTGCCTGTGGAGACTGCTGCTGGGGTTGGCTCTGAGCTGGTGGAAGCGGAGGTGGAGGTGGTGGTCCACTGGGTGTTGGATAACCTGCTGACAGAATGTTGGACATTGGAGGTGGAGGTGGCATAGAGCCAGCCATCATGCCGAAAGGTCCCATTATGCCTCCGGCAAATTGTTGCATAAGCGGTGGCAATAGAGATGATGGCAATGGTGGTGGAGTCGGTGGAAATGAACCTGGTGCTTGGTTCGCAGGTGGTGGTTGTTGCATGCCACCAACAGAAGTTGGAACTCCTCCAATCTGTTGTTGCACTTGACCGAAAAAGGGAGGAGTACCCACACTGTCATTGGCATTTGTGGGTTTCTCAATCCTAGGCTTCTTTTCAAGCTGGAAACCTGGTGGTCCTTCAGAGAGTTCTCCAGGAGATCCACTATTTATAGAAGCAGCATGTTCAGCTTTCAGGGAATTGAAAATGGAGGACAACAACGCCTCAGGTGCTGCCAAAGAGGCAAGTTTATCTGCCATGGCTGCTGCTGTTTTTTGGGCTCATCACCCACAACACCGACTGTGCCTGGAACTGAGGTGGCTAGATGCAGTTGTACCTGGGGAGACATTGGCTTTACTCCAGAACTCTGCATCATTATAGATGTTTGCTCTGATGGAGAAGCATTCATGATTGGATTAGCACTAGATCCCACACCATTGATAATAGGGGCAACACCAAGACGTTGTCTTAGTTGAAAAACACGTTCAGCTTCTGCTCGAGCAACCTAGTTTAGAGATTGAATCAGCAATTAGCCACTACAGTTTTAGTAAATTCTTCTACAATCATTAAAAGACACTGTGAAAGAGAAGATACTATAACCAATGTACATGATATTATTAAAAAGTTAATAATCAAGTCTTTAATCCAAAGCAAGTTGGGGTAAGGTAGAGATGAAACCCCGAAGAACCAAAGCACAAGGATAAACAAACAAAAGGAAGAAGGTATTGGGAAAAAATCAACAAGGGATAAACAACACAAGGTATCTTCCCTCAAATTCCGCACCAAACTTGACCTGTAACAGAACATACACTTGGCAAATCAACAGTCTTATTTTTGCTATCAGAACATGCCCACCAAACAGAGGGATGTAAACCGGGTTGGGAGAAGGCAAACCAAACTAGTCAAGATGCTATTGAAGCAGTATCGGTAGGCATTCTCAACATGTTTGAGCTTTAAAAAATAGAACTATGTTATCTCCTCTATACATTTGGGCATGTCCATCGTTCTTTCCTAATTGTATTATCACACTATTCGCGTGCATAACTTTGCCAATTGGAAGCCATTTACAATTCAGAAAGCAAAACTCCAATCGAGTGTAACATTGAATGAAACATCCTGGGTGGCATCAGAGTTCAAGAAAATTGATATGGACAAAGCAGCTGGCACAAGGCAAAAAGGCCTAGTAACTCAGTGAAATCCTTGCATATAAGAACATGCTTGGTAACTTGGTTAACAAAAGCATAGACAGTTGGGCATTAAGAGTAAAAGCATCATAAAGTAGAATGGCGGCTGATGACATTTTCCAGAAAATATCACCATACAGTAATGAAATGGACAATAGCGTACTAGCAAAAGGAGACACAGGAAAATAATGATAAGAGGATATAAAAGAATAACCCTTACTTTCAACTGGCTATGAAGAAGCTCTGACTTTGATTCCTGTTATACACAAGAAAAGCAAGCTCAGAGACGGTTGCAAGAGACATAAGATCAAAATGGAACAGTAGATGAAAGATAAAAAGAGTGCTTAAGACCTGTTCACAGAGGGCCTCTCTTAGTTTTTTGATCAAAATTGCTCTCACCGTGTCGACACTTTCAAGTTGCTCAATGCACTGCTTTAGGATTGTATCCTGTTCTTGAAGGTCAGACATCAATGATGATCCTTGTTGAATACCTTAAGAAAAAAATAATGGCCACAATAGCACAAGCATAAGAATGTGGACAGCAAGCATACTTGAAACATAGTTATCCATGACATTTAAGAATTAGCGAAGCCAAGCACAGGCTTACCATGGTTACAAGCAGCTTCTGCATCTTTATTAATCTTCTCTAAAACATCAACAGTACTCTTGCATTTATTTAGGGCTGTGTCTTCATCAAAATGTTTATCAAGAACACTTTGATATGCAGTTACAATTTTTTCAGGCATCCCACCAACGATCAGTTTCTACAATAGAAGATAACAAATTTGAAAGCAATTCCAAAATTCAGTTTGATATATACTGAACCAATACGAAATACAAGAAAAGTGAAATTGTGTCACAGGATTATAGGAAACTCACTTTTACTATTGTACTAGAATCCTTCATTGCAGATTTGGAATTTGAAGACGGATTAGTTGTAGGATTTGAATTTTTCGCATTGCTATCCAATGTAGGAAGGCTTCCACCAAGAATATCATCTTTCAGACTTTCAATACGTGATCCAAAGACCTTTCGTTCATTCCAAATCCCTATCTGCAGGTCCAAAGAAAAAGATTGAAAACCCCTAGATTTCCAATTCTGGACTTCGTTTGCAAAATAATTCCAGTTGTAGACTTGTAGTCATAACAAACGAAGTAAAGATACTGGCCAACGTAACTGATTGCATAACTGATCAAATGACAATTAAACTTGATGCCCTAATAAACATGTGCAAAACTAAAAATTCAAGTAAATAATCTGATAAGAGGTACCCCATACAAATATTTAAACATATAAGACCAACAGGAAAATGTTGTATGCAACTCATACCAAATAAGAGTCTCTGAACTGAAATATACATTCATAAAACCCAAGACTATTGGAAACAAAGGGCTAGAGAATAATGTCATATTCGCTCTCATCCATAGTCGTATGGCTTGTAGCATGCCATTTCATGCAAATATGCATGTCCCAAATCAAAATACACCACAAATGACTTTGCTTCAAAAAGACACCAGAGAGGGCAGATAAATAGTCGAATAACATAAAATAGCAACAAATTGCAACTCCAATAGTATACTAGATTAACTAATCAACAGTGAACATAAACCAATAGTATTATTGTATTGGAGGACAACCATTCTAGAACAAACTTAGTTGACAAAATGCAAAGCAATAAGCATTTGACAGTGAAAGATAAGAAACTTACTAATCTTGTCACTACTTTCTTCCCTTCGTCTTCCGCGTTTTCATAGACATATTTCAGTGACCTAGGAAGAACCCTCCAGAACTCATTCACATATTCTCCCCCTTTCTTTTGCTGTTTTGCAAGATGTCATTTGATAGATAAAGGTATGATACTTTTTTATCATTGGTTGCACTATTAAATTGCTTCTCCCATGTGTCTACAACCCTTCTGGCTCTCTTCCGGTGAAAAATGCACCATTGTGAAAGTGCTGCTTGAGAATTAAGGAATACAAACGAATAATACAACTACAGAAATCTAAGATTATCTTGTGAAAGGAGGGAGAAAAAGGGACGTTTTGATTTAATTCCACATCATGCATATTGATGGGAAATGAGGAAATAGATACTACTTAATATGGCTGTCCAATAGCAATTTACAGTCCTTGTCACTAAGAAAATTACATCATCAATCTATATCATACCAAGGCATATTAAACACATAGTTTAGTCTATAGATGACGAAAATGATGCATATGACGTTGTGTCCATCTTTGCCATGTCAACAAACAGGATATGGCCTAGATAGAAAGAGATTTGGGTAACCGTAGATAATAGAAATTACCAAGGGGTGAGATCAATTGCTTGTACAGGATACGGATCAATAGCATATGAGAAACGTGACAAACATTTTAAGGTTACATAAGAGTTCACAATTAACTAGCTATGAACCTGGAAAATAAGTGGCCCAAAGCTGTCACACACAATGCAAGCAAACACAGCTTGTCAAAATGGTTTCTATGTGCAGTAAATGGTTTCATTCTGTCTCTCAACTAGAAGTCATTGTACTATTTAAAGGATGGATGCATAGTAAGAAAATGGTAGAAGCACCCATTCCTAATATGCAGGTGAATAGACGTTTTCAGAATACGATATTGAATTTCGCTCTTCCAACTATAAAGTCATGTAGTTTCTATGGTTGGATTAAGTCGATATCAGTGTAGGATGTTACATCACCGAACTGATTAACTGACTCGGAATACAAATAGAACGTAACATGATACATGACAAGTTGGTTAGCCATTACAACACGTGAAATAAAATGGCATTATAAGCTGTTTTTTTTTCAAAAACTAGAAATGATCCTTCAAATAGATTGCATAACAGATCACTAGCCCTTCTGCAAATGCAAAAGGAGGCTTACTAGCATAGCACTACACTACTACAATGGAAAAATAAAGGAAATCTAGCTTAGAAGCAAAAGTACATGCCAAATTTAAGTTCTCTATACCCTGTTAAAAGAATGTGTCATTTGATTATTTCTGGTCACTAATTTAGTATACATCATTACAACCAGAGATGCCTAATATTGTATGATCTCCGGTCAATGTGCATTCCCCAAGGACAAAACCCTCAAGAAGCATGAAAATTATATTTTTAACCCTGGACCAGAAAGAACTAGAACCATTGACGAAGTTTCTTAGGAGCATCCACAAAGGTATAGTCAATTGTTAACGCTTGTTTTCATCCACCTCATTTAAAAGTCAGTGCAAGAGTCCATTCTGACTCTAATTTAATAAGTGGTCAAGCAATAAATATTAGTAAGAGTCTATAACTTAGCAAAGAGCTAGCTCTTCGCTTTCTCCTCTCCTTCTCTCCTCCAGATATGGATCAAATTCTACGCAGGCTGCTGGGGGCACTCTTAAGAGGAGCAATAGTTACCTTAAGGGTAGCTGAACATTTCATTTCAGAGGGCGGGAAATCCCACATATAAATGGCATCAACAGTAATAATAACATAAAAAACTAAATGCATCATTTACAAAACGAAAAAGAAAAACTGTTTTCACCAAAGAAAAGGGAACCAAGACACTACAACTCAGATACTCACGAAATATTAGTCTATGTACCTATAAAATCAAAATAGGTTTACTCATGTGAATAAAAAGTAACAGGGTACCCAAAGTAATAACAATGTGCAATACATGAGCAGAATAATACGGATATATAAATCAGTACAGATCACTAGAGCAGCTCAAGAGGCGTACTTCGAGGCCAAACGGGATTGCATAGCTAGTTAAACTCACGTACATTGTTATTTGCGATCTAGGCCTTTACTCATGCAGTACTGGATTAATCAAACAATAAGGATTTTAACTTGCTAGCGTGCAAGGAAGAAACCACGGAAAAGGATACTCTGGATGCTCGCCGCTGAGTTGTTAAGCTTGTTGAGCTTCTCGACCAGCCTCTGCTCGCTAAAGGAGCCGCCGCCCCCGCCGCCGCCGGCAGCGGCTGCGTCCCCCGTCTCCGTGTTGGCATCGGCCTTCGTGCCCGCCATCACGAAGGCGCCGCCTGGCTCAAGCACCTCGCAGATACGCTGAATCCCCAACGAATTCGTCCTCCTTGGGGAAGAAAGATCGAGCCAATCTTGCCTAGAAAAAATCCAAAAATCGCCCATAAAAACAGAAATTTTTGGGAGGTGAAGTGAGAGATTGGAGCTTAGTAAAGACTCCGGGGGTAAAGACGCGTACCACGGCAGGCGGCAGCGAGCTCCTGAGTTTGAGATTGCCGCAGCGGAGAGGTGAAGGGGGAAGACGAGAGGGTTTGGTTTTGGAGTGGCTTTCCGCTCCTGTTTTTTTCCCCTTGGGTATAGGTTTTTCGTGTGTCCGGCCTCCGGCGTGGATTTTGCACGTGAGACCTCTAGCAGAACGGACTGACAGGGAGAAAAAGAATATCTAACTTTTTTCAGTGTTAGATTACCATACAAGCTTTTCTGTTCAATTTTCATACTAATTATTTCTATAGGACCTTTTATCTCGGCGTGCTCTGTTATATGATAGTATGTTTTATTGTATTTATGTGTCGTGAAATGATATTTTATTTTTATAATATTTTTTGTTAAAAATAATTTAATCCATCCTATTATCTCCTAGACAGAAAACATATGGCATGGCTACAGTACTAATTAATTTCTGCCGATGTAGTTGTGAACAAAATAGTTGGTTCATATCAAGATTTAATTTATTTCATATCTATAGATCCTAAAATCTATCGGTATTTATCCATTATGGCATATCTTATTCCTGTATAAACAACAATGTTGCATCGTGTAATTTCTTCAAAATTTTCCATGTAGCCATGAATCATTTATTTCAAAGTGAAGGTCCCCTTTTCCGAGCTTCACGGTGCAAAATCAAATGAGATCTATCAAACTTTTTTTTTCGAGGGAACGGATTCTCTATATGACTATTAGAAGTGATTTTCCGAAAAGAACTAAGGAGTTGGGAGCCTTAGTTGAGAGTGAAAAAAATAGATTTTTATGATTGGAAGAAATGATTCTCTATCTTGATTATAAGAGTTTATCCGAGGGAATAAAACAAAATCACTTTCAACCATTGAATCACTTCACCAAAAGAATAATGAGTGAATGCGAAGAATTAGGGAGTGGAGCTCTGTCAAACTAGTCCAAAATCTATACATGCCGTGCACCCTTTTGATGTTACTGATTCCATAGGTCCTATATCTGAGGTGTTGTGGAGGCAACCTTCTTCTCCAACATGGGTAAATACGTGAGATTGTCTATTTTGTTGGTTTTATAATAATTACATAGAAAAACCTATTCTGTTGAATTGAAAAGCATAGAGGTTTGGTTTATTATTTTATACCTATATATGATGGGCTTTTGTTTATGGTACATCTTTTTACCTATATACTCTGTGTACTAAATAATTTTGTTGGTATCGTCTCAATATATTTTTAGTAGATCCAAGAAATGGAGCCATGACCATATCGATGACATCCACTCGCACTTGAGATTACGAAAAGCGAATGAAGTCGTTTGGTCTACATATATTGGTATGTACATTGAAGCCTCGTTAGGTGTTGCTCCGTGGCGCGCAATGTGGGAAGTTTAACCCGGAGAGGAACCGACTGCGGCGGTGGTGGAGCCTGATGCGACGATGCGGAGAAGGTTATGTTGGGCGCACCGTCCGCGTCCACCTCCAGCCGGTACAGCTGCTGCCCGGCGGCGAAGTTTCCGAGCAGCTGGTACGAGCTGGGCGAGCCGTCCATGGTCAGACAGAACTCGTCGGTGCCTAGATCAATTGCAAGTTGGGTTAATTAATTCGTTGATAAACCTTGTTGAAGAAGCCGAGATCGAGTATAACGATCCACTGGCACACTTACATGCGGCGAGCTCCTTCTGGGTGCCGTAGAGGAACTGCAGCACGGCGGCGACCTCGTCCCGGAACGCGGCGAACGGCTCGCCGCCGCCGCCGTCGTCTTCGGCGAGGTGCAGCTTGCGGAGCTTGCAGAGGCCTTCTCCGAGCTCCATCATGGCGCCACGGTGGTTCTGCACACACGGGCACAGAATAATCGAAATTTGATGATTCAAAATGATCGAAATTTGTTACCGTCAGTTCAGTTAACGATAATCTGGGAGCGAAACTGAAACCTG
Organism: Chloris gayana; assembly: GCA_031894775.1. Lineage (NCBI taxonomy): Eukaryota > Viridiplantae > Streptophyta > Magnoliopsida > Poales > Poaceae > Chloris > Chloris gayana. The sequence goes on from JAUNZO010003503.1 coordinate 178,896, forward strand.
GTTGAAGAGGTGGTGGAACCCGACGGCGCACTGGAGGATGCCGTGGAGCAGCGTCCGAGCGGGGTCCTCGGCGCCGTACCAGAGCTCCTCCACCACGTCGTGGCACGCGTGGAACTCGCCGCGGTTGAACAGCGCCACCGCCGCGTCGAACTCAGCGGCTGCCTCCTCCTCCTCCTCCTCTTCCTCTTCGCTGTACTGGTCCTGGTCCTCGCGTGGGCCCTCGCCTTGCGCGGTCATGAGGCGGCGGCGGCAGCGGAGGTCGGCTCTGGCACGGCCGAGGCGAAGCAGCAGAGGCTGTGAGGAGGACTGAATTAGGCTCGGGCGGAGGACACACGGAAGCGCCGGGCGGGCACACATGGCAGAGCCGCCGGAGGAGGGCAACGCGGCCATGCTTCGTGTGGCCAGCGATCCCGAGGCGGCTCAAAACAGGGCACCACAAATTTCGTCAATGGCCACCCACACGCTGCCCTGCACGCCTCAACTACTGTCAAAGAAGAAGCACAAAAATATCCAGACGGCCCGGGCTTCCACAGTTTTTTTTCTTTCTTTGGAGCAAGTCCTGGGCTTCCACAGCTGTTCTGGGCCATGCTTTTCTTGTACAGAACTAGGCCGATCTGCAAAGCCCATTTCTTCTCTACCGTGGACCGTGGTGGTCCAGTCCAGAGTATCCAATACGGCCCATCCTACCACGTTTCCTTTCCTGGCCCTGCACGCCTCAACTACTGTCAACGAAGAAGAGAAAAGTATCTAGACGGCCCGGGCTTCCACAGTTTTTTCTGTTTTTGAAGCAAGTCCCGGGCGGCTTCCACAGCCGTTCTGGGCCGAGTGGTAGTAATGGGCCAAGCTTTTCTTGTACAAATCGGGCCTGTTTTCGAAGCCTATTTCTTCCCTATACCGTGCTGGTCCAGAGTCCAGAGTAGCCAATACGGCCCATCCTACCACGTTTCCTTTCCCGCGCGCCAGTTCCGCTTCCCGCGAAAACACAAGAAATCCATTCATCGTTCCCCACGCAAGACAATTGAGATCCTCGACAGTCGTGGCAGTCGACTGTCTTGTGACTGACGTGTGGAGTCCGCAGCGTTGGATGGTCCACCTGCAGTACCGAGCAACAGCGGAAAAAGACTCCCCCGAAATTGACTTTTCATCTTCCTCCGCCGCCGTCCCGAGGGAAGAGACCGTCCCATCTAGGGTTTGTTTCGTTTGCGCCCCAACCGCGAGCTCGCGGGCGGAGGAGAGGCATGGCGCCGCTGTCGTGGCGGCACCACACCCTGCTGCAGGCGCTGCTCTCCCGCGGGCCCCTCCCGGAGCGCGACTTCTTCGCCGTCTTCACCGGCATCTCCGGCAAGGACCCGGGTACGTTACATCCTCTTCTTCTGGCGCCACGCCGATCCCGTTCCGGCCTTTCTCTAGTCCTCGGGTCGTTGTAGCGCACCAGGTGTTCGACGAAATGCTCCTGTGGCAACTTCTTGTTTTGGCGGCCTGTAGTGCGTGCCTTTGGAATGCGGCATTCATCGCAAGCCTGAGTCGGCGCCGGTGGATGGGGGCTCTTGTGTCCTTTTGGAAGTCACGGCAGCGGTGTACCCTGGCTTGTGAGGTGTACCCAACAGCGGTACTGTACACACGCACACTGACATGCCTTCACTCTGCTGGATCTTCCCGCCCTTCTCCCCTCCCTCATCCTTCCTCAATTTCGTGCCATCTTCGCTGGCGTCTCCGGCAGGGAACCCAGTACTCTACATTACTTGGATTTTGTACCACAGCTGCTTTGATAATTTAACTGAACAGGGCCAAGGCCTATGTGTTTTTTTTTCACTAAAGAAAAGAAATGTTGTTGTGCATGAAGCATGAAGGATAACCATTGTGCCCTCTGGATCCCGACCGCTTCTTATTTTACATGTTTTTTTTTGGCAAATGTGACTGGAATATCAGTTACTTGACAAGTGATATGATGGTTGGAACATATATTAGGGAATTTCAGTTTCATTGCATTAGTTGAAGTTGGTGCATTTTTTTCTTTTATAAGAATGTAACGCGTATCCCAATTCATTCTACCAAGTTGTTGTGCCAATCGCTTACTTTCTGTATCACGGATTGCAGCCACTCATCAGCAGCTGTTCAATGATACACTTCTTAAGATCAACAAGGATCTGGCATACCTTCAGTTTGAGTTGCGAGCGTGCATAAACCAGTATGATGGAACCGTGTACTATGGAGTGGTCAATAACATTGCTGACGATGAATCAAAGCTTGGAACAAAATATTCTGTGCCACAGATTGCATTCTACAAGGGACTGGTAAGCGAAAGCTTGCTTCACACAGATCGATTGAAAGTATTAACTTTCACTTATGTTCATGTAACTTTATCGACAATGGTTCTTATGGCAGTTAGAAGCAATCATCCATGAAGCTGGAAATGATGGGAGCATAACTACTATTGATGCTCTTAATGTCCGGCTTGAGAGCCAGGTTTGTTGTACAAGCATTCGGGAAACACGGCTCTTTGTTTCATTTAACTGGCATTGTAATATTTCTGTTTCAGTATATTAAGGGCACACACTTTCATGTACCTGGCTATGTACGGTTGCTTTTGCAGTTTGATGTACAAGTATTTAGTTAAGAGAATCGTTGTTTCTTATATTTACTGTTGCCATGTTGTCATTTGTGTATGCGCCTTTCGATATTTTATATGTCGTTACGTACTATATATTTTCTGATTATACCATGTCATGAGTTATTGAGTATTCTGTTACAGGTTGTAATTGCAGATGCTGATAGTTCACAGGACAGTCAATCTCGTCTTCCTACATCCATAAAAAACTTCACAATGACCCAGAAAGAGAAGACTCTTACTGAGCTGATACAGGATCGTTGGCTGTTATACACCTCTTCTGGCAAAATTGGTCTGGGCGTCAGATCATTTCTTGATCTTAGAAGCTGGTTCCGTGGTAACAATATTCCACCTTGTGTGGTCTGCAATGAATCCTGCATAAAGGTAGTAATGTGTGGTGATTCCAAGATTTTCAAGTTGCCTTGCTTTTATTTCTGATTTACAGCATGACTGCAATGTAAGAGTTGTTATAAACTATTTTTGTATGGTTCATGTTTATAATAGGCATCGACTTGCCCTAATGAAGGATGCAATGTAAGAATTCATGAGTACTGTTTGAAGAAGTTGTTTTCACGCCGGAAGGTAGGTGCCTAAATCTGGTTCACACTATTGCTCATGTTGATGAGAAATTCACGGTTCATTGATTTATTTTGCATATGTAGGCTTCAAGAGCCTGTCCTGGTTGTGGTGCTGAATGGCCCCGGCAGGAGGGTGAAATCGACGACAATGATGATGTAAATGAGGCTGCAGAAGATGAAGCACCATCAGCCAACCGTTCCTCAAAGAAGAAGAGACGCAAGGGAGTCAAAGCTGAACCGGTGGAAGAAAATGAAAACGCAGGCCCATCAACCGCAGCTGTGCCCAGGAGAGGTTTGAGAAGGACTAAAGCTGAAGCAGTGGAGGCTGCTCAAGAAACATCGTCTGCAGGTGCTTCACAGCCAACCAGGACTTCCAGTAGAAGGAAGAAGTGATCACACGTGTTAATCAGTTAATGCAGCTTATGAGATTGCCAGAATATTTTGTCCTGTACATACTTTAGGTGGTACCAGGTAGATGGCTCTTTTGAAGTGGCAAAGTTAAACTTCTAGCTCTGGTGGAAGCTATTTGTAGATGGCTCTCTTGTTAGAATCTCCTAGATATTATTTAGCTGGTGATTTCTGACGTATTAATCCAGTTAGGTGGATCCAATCCTGGTGATTTAGCAGTAGGGAACTTATTTTGGGCAATTAAAAGCTTGAGCAAGGAATGAGGTTATTACGTGTTGAAACTTGGTACTTGCTGTATTGATTTTCTTCACCTTTTTTTATTTCGTCTTTTTGTATGAAAGAAAGAAGGCAAAGTCATTGCAAGACCAAATTACAGAACGGACATGGTCCGTGACTTGTATGAAGTGTGCAGGACGACGGGAGGAGCCAAGCTTGATGAAGTCACGCTGAAAACACAGCTGATTATTGACCAAATTACACCTTAGCTATGTTTGATTCGGACCTAATTCGTACAATTCTGAACAAGCCTCAATCTTTTAAAAGAAAAAATGGTAACTGTGTCTCTGCGCTTTAGATTGAGTTTTTTTTTCACCTTTTTTTTTTGAAAAAAGCTTCACATGGAGTTGTCATCACAGCTTGATGACTGCTCACAGTCACAGGTCACCTGACCTGGCTATGTATATGGATGGAGAACAGCTTGTTGATCCCTGGAGTTACTTGCTTGACGCACTCTGCTTGCCCTTTGGTAGAGCCAGCAGGGATGAGAAAATGAAAGCACGACGGCGACCACTCTAATGTTACATCTTTCAGGTACGGCCATTTGCATTTGCATGCTCCTGTTATGGAAGTTTCTGAGCTGACGTACAGGAGCACGCCGGTTCCAAAAGACTGAATCAGATGATGACGTGAGGTGATGGGGGAAAACCGCTGCTTTTGTTGATTTGTTCATCGCTGGTGCCAGCTGATGCTTACCAGTTAAGGCAATGACTTAATGTGGTTTGGGTGCGCGTATGTAAAATGTCCATCTGACGAAGGAAATAGGAGAAGATAGGGGTTGGCAATGGGGGAGGAGAGGACTCCGGGTGGAGCGAAGCAGAGATCTGGGCATGGAGTGGAGAATGAAAGCTGGAATTTTAGGCTAGGCTTGAGAATAGAGAGCAGATGCCTTTGGTGATCTCTGAAGTTGCTTGCTTGACGCAAAAACGGCTTGCTGATGGAACTATCAGCTGGGACCTGGCGAAGAAGAAAAGGAAGAGAAAGATAAGACTGACTCCAACAATGAGAAGGCAATTTAGAGAGGCAACTCACGATTTGCCTGGCGTGCACAGTGACTGCATAAAGATCTCTTCCGCGGTGTCTCCAACAGAGCTTGCAGTTTGACGAGGCAAATCGCAAGCACCTGCGTCCGATCGCCGCACCGTAGCTTGCCCCGCGCCCGCCCGCCGGAGCTACTCGCTGCCGAAGCCGCTCGCCCCACGCCACCGATGCTGCTCGCCCCATGCCCGCCTCCGCGAGCTCGAGCGGCCTCGGCAGCCTGCCGCGAGCTCGGGGGACCCGCGCTCCGCTCCCGTGCGCGCCGTCTACCACGGGTTTGCCAACGAGCTCGAGGAATCCCGCGTCGCAGCTCACCCCGCGCCCGGCCGCCGGAGTGGCTTGCCACCGATGCCGCTCGCCCCGTGCCCGCCGGCGCAAGCTCGAACGGCCCCGCCAGCATGCTGAGAGCTTGGGGGACCTCGCGCTCCGCCCCCGTGCACGCCACCTACCGCGGGCTCTGCCAATAAACTCGAGCAATCCTGCGCCGCAGCTCGCCCCGTGCCCGCCTCCGTTCTCGCCGGCGTGAGCTCGAGCGGCCCCTCCCACTTGCCGCGACCTTGGGGGCCCGTGCTTCGCCCCTATGCGCACTGCCTACCGCGAGCTATGCCAATGAGCTCGAGCAGTCCCGCGCCGTAGCTCGCTCCGCGCCCGGCCGCCGAACCTGCTCGCCCCTACCCCATCTCCGCGCTCGCCTGCGCGAGCTCGAGTGGCCCGCGCTCCGACCCCGTTAGTGCCGCCTGCCGCGAGCTCTGCCAGCTAGCTCGAGCAATCCCGCGCCCTGCCTCGGCGCTCGCCTGCGCGAGCTCAAGCGGCCCTGCCTGCCTGCCGCGAGCTCTGCCAGCGAGCTCGAGCAGCCTCGCACCCCGCCTCCGCGCACTCACGAGCTCGACCGCCCGTCACGCCGCGTGCCCTCGCCCAGCTCCGCCACTCGTTCCCTGCCTTCCCTCACCCAGCCCTGCTTGCCAAGCTATGGCAGCTCGCGTGTCCGAGCGTGGACGCAAGGATGCATGTGAGGAGAGAGGGAGTGTATATTTGCATAGTCTCTCTCCTCCAAGGCAATTTTGCCTTCGATTCTGCCTCGTCTGTTGGAGAAGATTTTCGCCATGCACAGTATCGAGGGAGATGTATTTTACCTTTGCCTCGCGTGATGGCTCCTCTGTTGGAGTCGGTCTAACTACCACTTCAAAAAACTTAGTACTATGTTCTAAAATTGTTGTCATTGTTAACTTTTTTCGTTATATTTGATCACTCATGTTACTTCATTTTTTTTCAAAAAAAATATCATGTATTTTGTTGGAAAGTGTTTTATCACTAAAGAAATTTAAAATGTAGCCTATAATTTTTAGTATTTGAATAAATATTTTAAAATAAGACGAATGATTAAATAAAACAAAAAATCAATGACGACAATAATTTTAGAACTGAGGAAGTATGATGCTAATGAGCTATGATATCAACCAGGTATTGGCATTGCATGGACCTTTTGTTGTGACAGGATTAACAATCCCAGCCGATGACATGCAGCTTCACGCGGATCTCAAAAAAATTAATCTTAGACCAAATCAGTTGAGATCCTAGGGTGATGCGTATGTGAAACCGCTACTTTTGTTGAATTGTTCATCGCTCCCGCGAGCTGAGCACAAGCGCAATTAAAAAGCAAATGCACGCCTTTTGAATATTCTGCCAGGAGAAATGATCAGGACAAGCCGATTGATGATGCTGAATTACTGGGCCTTCTCAAGCGACCATGTGGACATGGACAAAGAACAGCCGCTCGACCACTATATGCTGTTCTTGAGCACGCATGCCCTTGATGTATGGTATGGATATGCGTACATTGGAATAAATGAAAACTATTGGGAAGTCGGTTTCGAGAACGAGGTCTAAATAAGACTAGACTTCCTAAGTAGCCGCTAGACGCCATGTGGAGGAAATACGTACCTCATGATTTAGTGGTCAGTACAATCGCAAAACGTCAAATACTATTCACGGAACACAAGAAAAAGACAAGCAAGATGACCCGGTAAGAAGTTGGTGGAAGACGAAAGCAAGATAGGAACCTCATCCCGAATCCCGATATTAATTTGATCAGAACCATTTACTAACAAAAACCCATGGTATATGCTGCATTACTCAGTCTTGATATCGCATAGAGATGCTGAATTACTGACAGTGATGATATCAGCCCGGTTCCCAGACCAAGAAAAGAGCAAGCAAGGTGACCCGGTAAAAATTGAAGTTGGTGGAGCACGAGAGACGGGAACCCGAGCTGACCAACTCGCGCTACAGTGGTGTTGTAGCTTTCAAAAAAAGAAAAATACAGTGGTGTTGTACAGAGACATCGACAGAGCTAAAAATTACCACCGGTTGTACTCTACTCACCGGTTTTGTTGACGACAAGATCACGACCTCATATTTTCGGTATTTAATTTCACCAGGGACATTCGCAACCGAATCATTTTATATACTCTACTGAATTGCTGAGAATCCTTCATGACTTCATCAGCTCAGTTTCCACACGAAAAATCTCAACTAGAATGTAAATCAATTTACTTCACATGTAGTCACTGCACCGACTAACTGGACGAGTGACGCCGTCGATCACACAGAAATATTCACCACCACCACCACAGCGGCTTGACCCTGACGCGGCACCCTCTGTTGGTCACCGCCGCCGGCGTGCCGGCGAGCCTGTCGACGGCGATCTCGCAGGTGGCCTTGACGTCCACGGTCCACGTCCGCAGCACCGTCCCCAGGCGCACGCGCACCGGCACCCGAACATCCACGGTCAGCGGCACCGCGCCGGCGGCCTGCTCCGACGCGAGCCGCGTCCTCTGCTCCTCCGTCAAGGCCACGTCTTTCCCGGTCAGGGACGCGGAGAACACCGTGACGTTCCGTGGCGGCTGGCGGAACGCGGGCCACGGGCCGGCGGCGAGGCGCGCGCCGGCGTAGGCGACGGCGACCTCCCCGCCGCCGCGGTACTCGACGCCGGTCTTCCCGTTCTTGCTATTATCCGCGCGCACCGCGGCCACCATCTCCGGGGACAGAGTAGCAGTGGACGACGAGACCAGGTCGCCCAGGCCTCGGTTGATGTTGAGCGACGCGACGGAGAAGGCCGGCGCGCGCGGGCGGTAGACGAGGTAGACGGCGCCGGCGAAGGCGGCGAAGAGGAGGACGAGGAGGAGGACGGCGCCGCAGGAGAGGCAGCACGCGCGGCGGAGGCGTCGGCGGCGCGCGGGGCGCGCGGCGAGCTTCTTGTACTGGCGCGCGCGGTCCGGGGGCGGCACGCGGAGCACCTGGTCCTTGGGGATGTGGATGATGTAGTTCCCCGGCGCCGGCGCCGGAGGCCGGTTGAAGGACGGGTGCGGCTGCTCCTGCAGCGGCGTCGTCTCCGTCGGAGCTTGTTGATCGGGTCCTCCTGGAGGCGCGGGGTGGACGCGGTCGGCCATGGCGAGGCCCGCTCAACTGATGGAAGGGGATGACTCAGCGGAGACGAGCAGAGCAGCCAGGAGATGGCAATGGAATCGCGTGCCGGTGAACGTTAAGGCGCGGCGGCCATTTATGTGTGTGCAGCGCTGCCGCGTCCGGTGCCTATCATCTCAGAGCGCGTCGGACGAAACCAACGAAAGCGACGCACGCGCCGGGAATAAACGGTCATCTCACGCCGTTCATACTTCACCTTTCGTGAATGAAAATTTAAATACTGTGCAGTATTTTGATTCTTTATTATTAACACTCGGTAAGCATGATTATTTTCTCCAATACAGGGTTGTTGTCATTTGAACGTGCACGATAATGATGTCCGCGGGGCTCGACGTTCAACCTTGATAAAAACGACGGATGGAGGAGGGAAGGTTCCAAACTGGCCTCCACTTTCCAGTTCCAACCGCTACTATTAACATTATACCAAAATGCCTGCTTTTCTTCTTATACACTGGTGCAAAGTATAATGCTTGTTACTCTGCTTCACATTCAACATGCCCCGTCTCGGGCCAAGTCATATGCTAATACCTCTGTCCAAAAATGTAAGGATTTATTGACTTTTAGATATCACGTTTGATCACTCGTCTTATTTAAAAAAATTTCAAAAAAGTTATTTATTTTATTATGATTTAATTTATTACTAGACATATTTTAAGTATGACTTTTTTATTTTTGCATTTGAGTAAATATTTTGAATAAGACGAATGATCAAGCGTGAGGTTTAAAGTCAACAAATACTTACTCTCTCCGTCCCAATATGTTTGACATTATAGCTACGGACACGGAGGTTAAGAAGAGAATGAATAAATTAGGTGCGCGAGGAAACAAGGAGGAAAAAGATAGAGATAGAGTGTATTGGAAAGAGAGAAAGGTGTCTCGGGAAGTGAGAATGCCAAACATTCAGGAAAAATGGATGAACCTAGAATGCTAAATATTCAGGACGGAGGGAGTAGTACATTTTTAGGCGGAGGGAGTACTGGTTGGAAATCAAATTAGTGGTTCCAACTTTCGGGCCAAGTCATAAAAAATTCCGAATCATACATACACAAAGATACACAATATCTAAACAGTAACTACATTATAATTAATCCTCATTGACAAAATGGCTTCTGTGTAATAAGCTTGCAGTACCCGTGAAGTTTGTACCACGCCTGAATGGGTCTTGTTCAAAAGCGTACGCGCAACCGGTCTAAAAGGACGCAGGCATCGCAGTGCATGTGGTACACGCGACCTGATTGCCAGGAATTTGGAAACTGTTGGTTTAGGGCCCATCTGGACTTGATTGGGTAACCAAAAGCTGAGCCTCTCGGACAGTCCTAATGTATTATGAGTATTGAGATAAAAAGGTTGAAACAATTATTAAATAGCCATAATGTGTCCTAGACAAGAAATCACAAAATCGTAGTGTGTTACGGATAAATTCAACTTTGTTCATGTGTTAGAGACAAATCCATATTTTCTCGTTGTGTTACGAACAATTTTGCCTTTCAGCAATGGAACTTTACAACTTATAACCATCACATGAATCTTTACATACAGGAAATTTACATTAAACAGTTTAATTTCATGGGCAAAATGCAAAAGCAGGATTCAAGAAAAAATTATTTGTCAATAAAAGGCCTTATACATGAATTAGTTTTGGACTATAAGCGTACAAAATTTGGCCGGTATGGCAAATTGCATTGACCACCCAATGATGTAAGATCTTAGCCCTGCACTCCTCGTTTAATTAAATCCCGTCAGCCTTCAAGTGGGAAATATTTCAGAATACTTGCCGTTCTTGCAGTTAATTTTTTCTCACGCACACACACCTCTAGTTAATGAGAATTCAAGTAGAGTGAGCCTGCTTGTGCACTCTGTCAAATTTGATCCGTCAACTGCGTTCAACATATCTCAAATAAAGGTGATTATTTTTCAGACCGATCCGAGCCAAAGCCAATATATCAATCGAATTTGGACAATAATATGTACCCAGCTGGTCGTGGTTGCCAATTCATTCAGCAAGCTGAGCAAAGCACCATACACCCAAAAAGCCTCATTTCCTTCCTAAAAAAAGTCTCGATTCAAAAAAAAAAAAAAGGTCCCAATCTAGCTGCAACACCATGGGTGGGGAAACTCAATCAACAACACAAATACTTTGGCTGTTTCAAATCTCCCGGGCCATAGAGTGACAAGCGAGTTCAGGCCTTTCCTGTACCATAAGACCCTTACCATTGGAGAAAAGCATATTTACAAAATAGTGAGTACACCATTCGAATCTAACGGAGCAAGTTCTGCCTTAGCTTCGTGGCGCGCATAACATCCATCCACAGTGGAGATCATAGGCCCCTTTGATTTCCCACCTGGTTTTAATATTAAATGCTTCAATATCAATGCATTTTTCATTATGTATTTTGCTAGCTCAATCTCGCCACCATTCCCACAAAAACCACTGATGCAAACTGTCTTCAGATGATAGTGAGGGAGATCCATTATGTCGTCCAGGTCTATAGCAAACACTGCAGCTAGACCAAACATCTGCAAGAAATATTCTCCAGTTTCATTACTGATAAAAAAAGTTACACGTAGAAAGTTTATTTCTGTAAAAATATATTCAATTATACATCATACACGGAAAGGAAATATGAAAGATGATCCACATATATTTTTCCAGTTTTATTAGAGCAAAAGCAGCAGAAGTAACTTTTGAAAGATAATTCATGCTTGTTTGTATGCATAATTGTATAGATATCAAGTGGTCACAGTTATTGAACTAGAGCTTTTGCTATGCAGGTGTAAATCAGAAAATTAACTAAAGAATATAACCTCGGTGCGCACATGGCTGGGTGCCCACCGCCCATGTTGCAGACACCTGTCCTTTACGTTAAACGATTACACGCAACAGAGAGGAGATGAAGTGGTATTACGCTGCTCCGTTATCCATTACGGAAGAGCATGCAGTCAACCGCAACCTCCAAGACATAAATACGGGCGTACCGTGCGCCCCAACTTGCACCTGGTAGACCCGGGTCTTAATGATCCGCCTCATTGAAGACACCGGGACCGGCCAACCGTCCAGTACTATCCAATCCTTAAACCAGAGCACTAGCACCACCATCTTCTCAAGAGGCAGTCCGAACGCGAGGTTGGGAGAGACGCCATCGAAACCAGTTAGTAGTAGCCAGTTCGGCAGGGAGCTGACGGCTGGATCATGTCGCTTAGAAAGGAAGGGAGCCTTCCATCGGTTCGCCGGTACACTCGGCCAAAGCTACCACGACTTCGATGGAGTCCTCAACTTCATAATCGTTTTTGCGCAGCCGTAGCATTTCTTGGCTGAGCTGAGAGTAAGCAGACATGCTGAAACTATTATCCATTGAACTTTAGTTCTATTTGATATTTTTTCTTAAATTTTGATCTGCAGGAGCCACTCCCAAACAGATTCTAGAGTTCATGAACGTGAAGAAGCTAAATCTTTTCCAGGTGAAAAGTCACTTGCAGGTAGACAATGGTTACTTATTCTTTGGGTTAGCCTGATCTATTCTTGTTGCGACCAATTCACACCTACATTTCCTCCCTCAGCGCCATCGAAACATACTCAGAATCAACAATGCATCAAGTTCCACTAGAGAGTCAACTGGTAGGCACCTGATACTTTTTACAATTATTTTCCGGCCCATTTTCTCCTTCGACCACTGTAGCGTTATATCCCTTGCTTACCTTTTTTTTACAACCCTGCTACCAGTTCAAACACCGCCGTCAAGGTTTCAGCAATCATCCCACGCCCATGAAATGCAGGTATATAGAAACCAAACCAATTTTATATTAAATAACAATTTGTACTTTACCCGCACTACTGATTTTCAATGAAAGCAGTCGATGAATAGAGAGAACACTCCAAAAACAGAGTTCAATTTTCGCTATACAAGCACGCCTGAAATTGGACTGCAGAAGGACGTCGTGGTTCATTACGCAACAAAAAGGAGTTGCCCAGACGATCAAGAGGATATCAAATGTTTCATAGATGCTAGAAAGTGTTATATCAGCGGAGGATACCTTGTCATATCAGTCACGGATTTGCCAATCATTTGTACAAATGAATGTAAAAGCTGGCCATGATGAATAAAAAATTGAGTGTTTCCTAGATCATTGTAGAGGTACTAACTCACTCTACCTACCCTGATAGAGTTCCATTACCGAGTGGAACCATCATTTTTTCACCCATTATCCCAAGCCCATGAAATGCCATTATATACAAATAAAACAAAAATATATTACCAAGACCTATTTTCATGTGATCCACACAACTTATTTTCAATGAAAGCAGTCACTGAAAAGATAGGAGCCCTCAAAACAGAGCTCATCTTTTGTTTCATACACCGGTTTGTTTGCTAAAATATGTAGCGCAAACTCATCTCTAGGTGCAATCATGCAAACACTTTCAAAAAACATATTTAGAGGTTTCCAAAAATTACAAACGAATGCAAGTGCTATATGAGTGAAGACTTTGCAAATCATTTGTACAAACGAATGCAAAAGGCTGGAAAAGTTGGATAAAATTCTTTTGCTTTACATCTGAACACACAATGTCTATTGAGGCCCAAGCATGCGCTGTGAGCTCACACTGCGGTTTAAATCTGGATACCGAAGGATCACTTACTGCGTCTGTGATGATTGCGATAGGCCCACGGTTGCAGCAAGTATTAACTTCCGTTCTAGCAGGAAAGGACGAAGTGGCTTACCAGGAAAGATTACGGGCGTCTAGGTTGGTATTACGGGTGCTGCTGATCTAGAACGCGCAAATCTTAATCGACATCTCGCATCCAACGGTAACCACCAGGGTGCGCACCCGCCAATGTGCGCACTAAAGCCGCTCTCTTAACTAAATGACTACTGTCATAGACAAACAGTACAACTGTGGTCTAAATTTACTTGCTGATATAAGCTGAGATTTCTCCACGTGCTAAGAATTACAAATTCATTAATGATCATGAAAAGCATATCCGATACATAATTTAAACGTTAGAGAGCAGCTGAATTGACCGCAAATATCTCTGATCCCTCCATTTGTTTTTCAAGTAGTGAACAACTAGTAGGCGAAATAAAACAAGATAGAAACATATGAGAATTACTCTAAACGTGATATGGCAAACATATGTAACTACAGCAAAGAAGGCAGGGCAGACGAAACCGTTACTTACAGTCAAATGAAGATCTTCCAAAAGAGGAGCTGCTTGCAAAAGATAAGCTAATTGAAAAACTGAATTAGAACCACCCCAGAAGCTTATTTCCATTGTTAAATGCCTCAAACGAATGAACCTACAGGGTGATTGTGTATATCCATGCATCTGAAATAGGCGGGCAGAAGTAAGATAATAAGATATGCACTGGAAACAAAATAGCATGGAAGGTTTATAGGGTACACTAGACCTCTTTTTGGATGGGAAGTTCCACACATAGAGTCTCAACATGGGGCAAGATATTTGGAATTCCAGTTAGCGCATACTCAAGAGGTTCCTCACAATCGAGTATGATATTTGCTGTCTTAAGCTTCAAGGACTCATTAAGATTTATCAATGTCAGGGAATCTCTATACTCAAAGTCAAATGTTCTAAGATTAGGGGCATGAAACTCAATGCTGTGGAAATTACAACCCTGAACACATAAATATTTCAGCCAGCATAATGGTTCTGGAACACGCAAGTCCCTCAGCTGGTAGCACATGCGGATACTTAACCACTCAAGCACAGGACATTTTGATATTAAATGTTTTAAATCTTGAGATACAAGCACAAACTCAACGGCAAGCATTGTAAGGTTTGCAAAACCACAAAAATCTGGAGACGCACCCAAAGCGACACTGTCAAGCCGAAGAGCCTGAACTGGTAAGATCCATTCTGGCCATCGAAAAGATGAAAAGGGAAGCTGTAGTTGCCGGAAGCATACGGGATCCTATTTGGAGAAAAGTTGAGAACAAGAATCCTTGTCTTTGATGCAGTAGCAAACAAAACCCATCTGCTGATGTGATTAGCATGCTCCATCGACAAACCAAACTCAACGTCAAACTTGTTCACATGTGTGCCGGAGTGGTTTTTCAGGACGGCATCGACTCTTTCAATGAACATATTAATAGTTTCATTGCCAAGACGAGAGCGTATTCCTTCTTTCTTACCGGCATGACGTTTCCAGATTTTACCGGTGCGTATAAAAAGCCTCATTGGAGAAAATGTTGATTTGTTATAATATGGAAGTGTACAATCTTACCTGCAGGAACTGAATCTCTCTCTTTTGAAGCTATAGTTATTACATATTTTTTTTGATACAAAACGAATATTCATCACATTTTTTGTATATATAAAACGAATATTTTCACAGGACACTCATGTCGGAGTATTTTTCTTACCTTGGTCAAACTGTGAATATACACGCATCTGAAATCGCCGCAATTATTATTTTAATCTCTTCTTCGACATGAGCGCCCAGTGAACCAAACAACTTGTTCCCTGTTTGTAGAATCATTGTCTGGCAGTCCATCACAACCATCATTTCTGCTTATCTGAGTTTTTTCTGCCATAATACCATTCTGATGCTGCAGATAAGTAGACTGATGTAGATGAAAATGCACGTAAAGGGAAGTTTGTATTTTCATTTCTTTTTTGTTATTTTCCGGGTCTGATTTCGAGATAGGCTCCTTCAGTTTTTGTTGGGGGAAATG
>JAUNZO010003504.1:0-35697 GCA_031894775.1 Chloris gayana
TTAATTTCTCCCAAGTTTAAAAAAACTCGACCTGCCGGGGAAAGAAGCCACCCCGACGGCATTATATAAGGAGAAGAGCCTTCTCACGCAGGCCGAGAAAACCCCGAACCTTCCCCCAACCATACATAGGGACTCAGCTGGCCTTGTGAGCTGTAGCGCGAGTCTTTACCTATGCTTTGATTGGGGAGAACGAGGGATTTTTTTGCACTGTACGCTTACAACAGTACTGCACGCTGCTACAGTGCCTAGCACCATGCGTGCTACAGTACCGCGCAGCTGCTACAGTACCGCGTGCGGGATCGGGGATCGAACCCCGACCGGTCGGCTGCCGCTCGGGCGCTCGACCACTGGGCTACAAGCCCATCCGCTCTCCCAAGTTTAATTGACTCTCTTAATTATGGTGTCGTATTTTTGTAGACATGTAGTCATGTAGGTTTCATATTTTTTATTTTACTACTGCTTTATATAGGTTGGTTTCAATAATTGAGTTGAAAGGATCAATAGATGCTTATTATTCGAATATTACATAAATATTATCATTATTTTCTTTTATTATTAGAACATTATATAAATATTCATAAGATTTCTGGCACCGTCATGGGAACTCCGCGATATACCCAAATGGCCAGAGCATGGGTGCATATTCCATAAAAATGATCTTTATTAAGATTGCATATCAATTTGAGACTACTACATTTCGTGGCAGTGGAGGCCTTTATTAATTTTTAAACAGAATCCATTACAAAATGATTGCAAAAAAGAGAGCAAATTGATGTGATATCAAACAACATGCATCGGGCTCCACCTTTCCACCTTTCTTGTTGATTGCATAAGAGAAGCTACCTGTTGGCATCACCGTACCCGGATCCTTTGCCTCCACCACCACCACTCCCACCCTTATGGCCAATGCCGTCACCACCACCACCACTATTACTACTTGCACTCAAATCACCATCAATGCTAGAGCCAGACCCAAATCCAGTGCCACCACCAACCCCGTGACCCATAGATCCCCAAGAACCTCCAGCATGCCCTCCACCGCCACCACCACCATAGCCACCGGCCCTTGACGCTCCACTGTAGTAATTATATTCGCTAAAACCTGAACTAGTTCCAGATCCTCCACCATACCCTGATCCACCATCTTGGCTGCTACCACCCCCACCACCCCCACCTACAACAGCTGCACGCGCATTGGTAATATCGTTTTCACCATATCCAGATGCACTTCCACCCCTGAGCCAGCGCCATTCACATACCCATTGCCTCCTCCGCCTCCCATGCCCATTCCGTTTGAAGTGGACACTCTAGCCACCCTCACAGCATTGACTAATCCTACACTGAAGAGGACAGTAATGAACACAACCCCTAGTAGTTTAGTATCTGCCATGGTATAAGGCGAGATGAGTTCTGAAGGACTGCATCGCTATTTATAGGGGTAGAGGCTACACAATGGTTCGTTAATTTCAGATCATAGGTTGTCCCTGGTGATTCAACTGATTATATAAATTAATTAGACATTAAAAAAATGCAAATGCCAATAAGGGACCTATATATTGACCTCATAACTTTTTTCAGGGCATGTTGACTTCAGAACTTTATAAATATTGAGTGCATCATTTTAGGTGTAAGCATGATGAAATTCATAAAATATTGTCTTCTCGATGGATATGTTTACATCTTGTTGTGACACATTAGATTTATATTATAATAAGCATGACCGAGTTGTCATCATAATGGATTCTTTACCACTAATAATAGTGCTAGTAAGTGACAAATTTAAATACAGCTGATAACTTGAAAAGACGACACTCAGGCCAATTGCTTTTACCACTAATAATGCATGTGAAAATAAGGGGAAGTCCGTCAGGCCAGTTGCTTGACGGCAAGCTTCATCATTAGCGCAGGGCTTATCTTGTCGAAGCTTTTAGTCTCGGTAATGGCCTTGAGGTTTCCCGGACGTCCAATGAACTCCACGCACGCAGCCTTGAGGGCATGGCACTGGTGCTGCTCGGCAACCACCAAGGTGTCAGTTACGGTGGTCACATCGATCCGCCTGCACAAGGCCTCCTCGCACATCAACCTGAGCCTCTCGAGCTCGTAACGGTGCGCCGCCGCAAGCAAGTCCCGGGCCATCGCCACGTCATCGTCGATCGCAGCATCGGCGGGCAGCGCGTCGGTGTACATGAAGTGGAGCATCGCCCTGAACACCTTGGGCTCCACGCCGTCGATCTTCATGAGGCCGGAGCCGGACTTCTTGGTCATGGTGGCGACGGCGGCCTGGAACACCGGCGACCGCTCCGCCAGCAGCCACCGGTGCGCCTCGAACGCCTCCCCGCCGACGTCGAGCGTCAGGTCGGTCCCTTGCTTCTTCCACAGGAGGTTGGTGAGGTGCTTGTGCAGGTCGGACGGCGGCACGGTGATGATGTCAGTAGCAGGGCCACTGTTGTAAGTATCGTCTTCTTGCCAGTCTCTGATGGCGGTGACGTCGCACCTGACGGCGAAGCAGTCGTCCTCGCCGAGGCACCCGGACTTCTCGAGGTCTTTCTGCCTGATGAAGTCCGGGAACCCGATGCACTTGGCGTCGGGGCTGTGGCTGCAGAAGGATCTGGTACTGCTGGAGATGGAGTATAGTACTTCGTTGGTCACAACAAAGACGCAGTCTTGTCGGGAGCGGGAGTACTGGGGCACCGGGTTCCCGGCCTGGTCGAGCAGGGTGAAGGTGAAGCGGAGAGGGTCGGTTCTTGCAGAAAGAAGATGGTAGCCATCGGGGTCGGCGAGCTCGAGGTAGAGGGAGATGTAGTCGTCTCGGGACCACCAGCTCCGGTACCCGCGGGGGTAGTAGATGAGCCGCCACGTGTAGCCCCCGCCTCGAAAGTCTTGGAGGATTGGTAGAAGGTCTTGGGGATCTTCATGGAGGTCTTGTACCCGTCCAGGGTGAGCTTGTGGGACCCGCTCAGCTCTCGCGTCACGATCCTGGAGGCGGACTGCGTCAACCGGCGCGCGGCGGCGGACGCCATGCCTGTTCCTAGCTAGCTACTAGTAGATCTAATCTAAAGCTTAATGGATGTTGGCTGTCGTTGAATGGATCTACTACTACGAGGAGCCGAGGAGGAGGAGGCATTCGTGTGCGTATATATACGCCTACATGAACGAGATAAATATTGAAGTGACCGGCTTCGCTACGACATCTTTGTCACGGCCCGGCTACAGAGTTTGATTGCATCTATTCAGCCTAGCTGACTGAAGATATTGTATGGTTGACTGTACGAGTATTTATTAAGTTAACTATAAAATATAAAATGGATATTAAAACATTATTTATGTTAATCAAAATCATACTACAATATTTTATTATATCATGTCAAGGGCTTAATCTACTTATAAATAAATATGATAATAACATTTGGACTATACTAATTACATGATAATACCGGTATTAACATGCGCTCCATTTGCACTTGACAGGTCAGGCATGCTAGAAACGAATCTCATTCACACGTAGCCAGGCCCAAGTACCTATGCAGTCAACCAAGGATTCAAATCCTCTACCTTCAAAGGCACGTACCTTTGTCACTAACACGTGGGTCATACCATGCTCCAGGCCCACATGTCACTAAGTGAAGGCACATACATGCCTTTGAAGGCAGAGGATCGCCATCGGTCAACCAATCAGGCGCTCCCTGCATGTGTTCGGCGCTCGTGCATGCAACCAATCACGTCCTTACTCGTTCACTCCATTCAACCTTAGCTCTAGATTAATGCAGTCCATAAAGTGAGTGATCTGTTATATGAGCATCATGCATGCTGCCCATGAGAAAATTTCATGCGGCAACTGGCTCACCAGAAACAACGCAATGAACGGAAAGAAATTTTTAGCAAATCCACGTTTTCGCCATAGCCCACAGAAAAAGTAGGAATCCAGAGTATTTTCAGGTACTCCTGTTAAAGCACACATGGATTTGCATGAATATGGGAACTGAATCAATGTTTGTCACAGGCTCAGAGTTTTGCAGCAAATGCCTAATTAAGATCTCTTATATACCATTCCAAATGGGTCAGACTCACATCCACTACTATCCACTACTGTTTGAACCTGGTCAATATGATTGACTACTGCACTGACACAAACTGGTAGAGTCAAGATACAAATGTACATCCAAATACAAACATCGTCCTAAGATGTATTTGTTTAACAGACACCATTTCTAAGTCGCATTTTACATTCTCCAGGCAGAGAAATCACACCTTGTTAATTCAGCAAGAGTGCAGCGCATGTCTACCAAGTTGTCAACAGTTCTTCACAAAAGAAAAATCAGTCTTCACAATTGTCTTCAGCAATGAGGCATCCAGTTCTGAGCACAGCGAGACACCAACAGAAAATAAACTTGAAATTATCAAATTGTAGGTAACAGCATTAATACAACTAAAAAGTTTAGTCTCCTGTAGAAACTTACCTTTGATGGAAGAGCTAATGAAACCGAAGTATCAGTGGATATGTACAGCACCAGCCACTATTCCAACACTGCATGTGCAGTTGGGACAATATGAGAATAGAACAAATTACACATACAAGCATGCCATTCTTCAGTGTGCAGGATTGGCAGATATCTTACCACAGAAAGCAATGGTCCCTGCTTAAATTTATTATGAAAAGCAAAAGCAAGTGGTTTTGCTTCATCTCCAGGTCCTCTAATGAATCCACTAAATATGGACACAAGATTTCATCATACAATGGTAACAAAATGCTGTAAGAATTAATGGTAAAAGAAAAGTGTAGTATATCAGAAGACTCTGCTCTTACACTAGTGATAGTGAGATAAGTGGAGATCTTCTGACATCATATACAGCAACAAGACCACGATACATTTCATTCCCATCTTTAAATGATACTGCTAGGCGTTCGCCGGAAGCATCCCATGCCAATTTCTCTATTCCTCGTCTAGATAGAGCAGTTAAAGCATAAATTACTTACGAAATTCATTAAAATAAAGTGTATACTAAATGAAAACATTTGTGATGGCAAAAGGTAAACCCAGAAGACAAAAATTTAGGGAGATAAATTGGTACATGCTTCTGTTGGTTAATGAGATATAATCTTTACCACAGTAGGGCTTTCCCCTACAGTATTTCCCTAATAAACATAAATGACACATGATCTTTCCTTGTGATCCTACAACCTATATCATATACATCAAAATGACTTCAAAGAAAGAAAATATGACAGTATATTTCATTCACAAAAAAAATACATCAGATATGAAAATACAAAATAATTGTGAATGGTGTTAGTTGAAATACCATCAACTAAAATTAGCAATCTATTGTTACCTAACAATCAGGAAGGAAATTTCTGGAAGTTCAACTGGTAGGAGATGGGCATCTGATGACAAGGAACACAAAACAAATGATCAGGATTCGTAAATATTGGAACAGAATTGCTCTATAGCATTAAATATTCAGAAGAAAGTTTTATACACCTAAAGATGGTGGCTTAGATGAGAAATGAACCGAGCCAAGTGTAGGCGAGTTAGAAAAGGATAACAATGCAACACGACCTTCAGGATCCCAATTCGCTCCCTATCCAGGAAAAAAAAAGCAAACATGAGAAGTAGCTGTAGAACAATGACGCAACATACTGCTTGAGGGCCAAATGGAATGCAAATCATAAAAAACTTCTAAAGTTAACAAGTAGCCAATCAAATGCAGCGAGCTGCCTATTGTCAACTTCGCTAAGGAGTAGTGTGCTGTGCTCTAATAGTCGAATGTATTTTTACTTTTTCTTTTTTACTGAAACACTGATATATAAAAATATTGTAACAGAGACATAGCATTGGAAGCCAAACACCGAAGGTTGAATGCTGAAAATACAGTTGTTCAGAGATTATTATATCACATACAGTCACGTAACCGTTGGATGAAGACCAGGGTTCTGAAGTCCATGTATTTGTCTCCCAGAAGTGAAAAGTTCCATCGCTAACATAAATTAAATTATGTAAATATTCTGAAAGATTAGTGAGGAGAAAGCTAAAAGGGAAAATGAAAACTTCCATACAATTTAACAGCTAGGAGATAATCTCCACTAGGTGACCACCGTACTAGTGATATACTACTTAATCCGCGCCGTATAGGAGTTCCCATCCCTGTAGAAAGCAAATAATAAGGTTTCTCTATAGAATGGGTGTGGTTATCTGCATTTAGGAAAAGAATGCTAGGCACACCTTGAGAAACATCCCAAATTGTGAAAGATGGACTGTCACATGAAGCAGATGCCAAGTATGTGGAAGTATGTCAAGGAAAGTTTCCTATTTGATACCGATCAGTAATGTTATTAATGTAAATACAAAAGCTGAACCAACATTAACCTTTGCTGAATGCTAGTATGAAAACTTATCAAGGATATCTTCCATCAGGCTTCCAACAGAGTGCAGTAACTAGCTCAGTAGAAGAACCACGAAGAACATCCACTAATATCCACTGACAACCAGAACCTCTAGGAAAGGAACTGAAGGATGAAGAGGTGACTCCAGACTTCATGAATGGAACATTGCCAGGATACGATGCTGACCAGAGGCATATGCATCCCCTAAAAATACAATTGATTCAGTATTACAGTAAATTATGCAAGGTGTTGATAGGATATGGCAAGAGTGTAAACGTTAGGGTGTTCTATGAACCCACCTGCAGCCAACTGCAATCATCTTCCCACTGTTCGGCCTCCACTCAACAGCCTTGACATCCATTTGATGGTCACTTGTTAAGATGCATGGTTCTTTACTGTTTATATAAGAGAAGATCAGCCATTGTTATGGCTAGCAACTAATAGGACACTCGAAACAAATACAAGATAACCAATCAGGCAATTCTCACCTGAATCATCGAAGTCATGTACTGTAACCTGGTTCTTCCCTGATACAAATGCCAAACAATGCTTGTGTGGATTCCAGCTTACCTTCTGGGTGTCAAATTCTTGAAGCACATTTGGCTGGTGGACCACAATGATTAACTGTGAGTATGATTGCACACACAGAATGCCATTTTTCTTATGGACCTTCCCGCAGATAACTCAACTAATTCAACGACTAGAAATCAAATGCAGAGTTTCATAGTGACTTTCGACAGGATAAATGCTTGAGGCATCAATTTTCAGAGAGTTGGGCAACGGAAAAACATTACAAAGTAGCAGCAGGAAGTTGAATGTAGAACAAATGGGGTGAAGTAACTCAAAGGCGATTATGAAACTCACATCTAAAGGAGGGAAGAGCATCTTTTTGAAGACCTCGGGCAAGGTGGACGCCAAACCAGCAGCCGGTGCGGTTTCAGGAGCAGGCTCGGCAGCAGGAGGCTGGCGGTTGGCGAGGAGCGCATCGGGCTGGAAAGGGATAGGACTGAAGACCATCCCCTGCAGAATTGGAATCCCTCGTCAGGTAAGCACAACGCGCTTGAGAGATGATGAACGGGAAATAAGGTTTGGGGGAGCCGACTGACGAGGACATTGCCGTAGGCGTCCTTGGCGCGGTCGTCGGACAAGGCACCCGCCGCAACTGCGAGGGGCCAAGGAAGATCGAATCGAATGAGGAAAAATAACTGCAAATACTAGCTGTTGCGGATCGAGAGATTGATGGGATGCCTACCGAGGTCGCGGTTAATCTCGCAGATGGTGACGGCGCCAGGTGGAGGGAAGCTCGGCATGGTCGATTCACTTTCCGGCTTCAAGCTGGGATTGGGGTTCACCGCAGACAAGGCGGCCGCGGAGCGGAAGCAGTCAGTCGCCGATGTGGGAGAGCGGTGACAGTTTGCTTAAACCCTTCGTCGAAACAGGGAAGGAGCCGATAGGAACGATGGACGGATGCCTGCCACGTGTTTAATCCAACGTCTCAGGCAGTCAAAGTTCCTGGTGCGGCTCCGCTGTCCATGTCTCAGGCAGTCAAAATTGCTTTATCCATGCTCAGGTTCCGTACATGAATTGTTCGACGAAATGCCTATAGGCTATAGCAAGGTAATTCGAGGTTCGTCCATAATTTCTTGTCTCCAGTGCTGCTGCTCTTCCCTGTCTGCTTCATACTTCTCACTCAACGCGAACCTATGACCCGAATGGACAAGTAATTTATTAACTTTTCTGGTTTCATTTTCTCATTCACTCACTTGTCTACTCTTGGTTCTCTGTTGCTCCAATGCGTGATGTCATGCTTTGCAGTAAATATATCCTTAAAATGCCCAAAAACATTGTTCCCTTTGCGCTCTCCCCAATTTTATTTCATCCGGATGCCGTGGAAACTGACGATGCATTGAATCCCCTTCTTTGCAGCTTCAACATATTGCAGTTACCAAAGAGATGCAGCTTGTGTCCTTAATGCTGTTTCTTTTTTTTATACCCTTAATGCTGCTGTTTCACATCTTCCTGTGATTGGATTTCCTGTGATTGGATTTCACAGCATCTGCCATATTTAGTCCCAGAAGCCTGCATGCAGGCTTTTTGTGTCTGCACATCTTGACTTAGGAATTTCAGTACGGTCTTTTTAACTGCTGTGTGCAACGGAGGTGGAAAAAAAACCAGCATATTCAGGAAGAACTAAAGACCGTCTGGAGGGCAGATCAAGGGATCATTGACTGGACAAGCTTATGATTCAGTTGAGGATATTGAGGCTGGCTTTGGCTTTACATGAGTTGATATCTCAGCAGAGGAATGGATATGCATCTCTGCAGCTTCTTTCAAAATGCAGACATGAGATTGGGTTGAATATCGAAATTGGTGCTTTCCTCAAGAAATATGCTCTCGTTTTTGAGGTTTACATACATCCCGTCAAGCAAAACGCTTGCTGCAAGGTCACGCATAAGATGGCAGATTTGATTGCCAAAGCACATGCTGTGATCAAGGATAATGAGAATGACACTGTTCAGAGCTTGAAGAAACTTCTCATGCCTGCATTATGGCTCGTTGGAATTGAACTTGGGCTGCCCGATGATTACAGGTCTTTTATACTTCCAAAGTGTCAGCATTATTTGTCTCTGGAATCCCCTAATACTCTTGCACTTGTGTCTTGGGATGAAGAATTAGCTGTAGCTTAGATTGAAGAATGGAGGGTCAAGGACTACACAGAGAAATGGCTGTCTGGATCAGAGACAGAGTATGCTTTTCCAATAAATTTCTCAACACAATTCAGAAGGCCAAATATGACTTCCAGCACAAATGCTTAATGGAGATCATCACAGATCGCATTAACAACCTGGGACATTTGGAGGTAGAAAAATGGAAAAATCTCCAGAAATGCAGCACCTTCTTTTCAGTCTTGGAAGCAAGCTTTCATCTCAATTGTACAGCTACAACTTCATAGGTTAAGCCCAGAAGATAGAGCTATACTCTGGCTAAATAGCCTTTCTTGGACAGACAGCTCCTTCAGCCCTTTTTCTTCTCTGAAATTATAGCTTCAAGTTCTTTTCATGTTTCCTTTTTTTGCATGGAAAGGCCTTGTACAGCTGTTGGTGGTTTCTTTTTGTTCTTATACTCTGCAGTAGGCTTCCCCTACTGTATATTCCGTCAAAAAGATACTAAAATGTATTACAATCTGGAATTTGAAACTGAAACTGAATCGTATGGAAAGAACCATGCGGAGTTCCCTGTATGTGACTTAAACAATAGGTTTATTTTGCGAATTACTTAAAATAGGTTTGAATATGGAAATTTTATGGCCCGGTTTGGTTTACCATGCGGTTACGGACAGTTTTTGAAACCATGGTCATGGGCAGACCCCTTTGATTCAAGGTCGAATACCCAAATTCTTGAAATAAGAAACATTCATGGCATAAATAAAGTGAGAATCTATGCATTTTTCTTTTGCCAAAGCATGAATCAAGTGATATATTTACAAAATGGTTCAGAAAGGTGGCTCTGCCCGTCAAAATTAGTTCATTTATTACTTAACCTTGAAAGCCAGGGTTGAGTTTCTAGGTCCGCCACTGGGCCGAGTCCAACTGTCACCTACTTGATGAGCTGAGCTCCTCTACAAAAGGGGCAGAGCTTCCATCCTGAGTTATAGACCTTCACGAGTCTAACCACTGCAGCCTGCTCAAGCAACCTCTGTTGCATCATCGCCAAGAAGCAGATGTCAAGGCAGCTTGATGGCCGAACCAACGGGCGTCACCTCCTCCCGGCCCCGGCTCTCAGGATCAAGATGATGAGGGTCAGAGGTATTTATGTGCACCGATTTACTTTTATGGGGAATCTGGGTTCTTCACATCGAAAGATCATGACTATTAGAAATTTAGAGTCGAAAGATTTTAGACTTCAGTCTTTAGTACCAATGGAAGTTTCTCCGTTAAGAAATTTACCAATCGACCGGCCAATCTCGCTACCTACACGAGCTTGGGTGGCACAAGGCAACCTCCGACGTTGGATGCGGTGCCGGACGCTGCTTGGGAGCGAGTGAATCCGGCGGAATGCGAGGGGATCGCGGGGAGGATTGGGAGCTTGGAATTGACCCAATGTATGTGAGGGGAGGGATTTGGATTCTTGATTGCACTTGGGTACGAGAGGAGGAAGAAGGCTTTCTTGGCATCTGCCAAATCTTTCATGTGTGGAGGCTGGAGAAGCGAGGGACTGAATTCGGGTAACACGGTCCTCCTTATACTAATAAATATTTCATGGTGTAGAAATTTCCGTCGGTATTCTAAAGTATACTAGAATTTTCTTATGGTAAACTTCTAAAATTGACATCGAAATCATGATCCTAATTTTCTCTTATACTTTTATGAAGACAAAAGTATGTGAGAGCTGCTGGAAGTTTGGTCTCATGTTGGAAATATTTGCATGAAGGATTCCTTGGCATGATGATGATTTTGGTAATCCTCATCCTTAACATCATTGGGGGTGCACTTGCCCCCTTAATCTCCCATCTCCACCGTCCAAACTCCGTTTCCACCGATTCTTCCGTCGTTGAACTCTTGAGTTTTGGCATATCCAAACCAAATCCCCATAATCTAGATTCTGCCCTCCTAAACTCCAACCTACCCCCGATAGTCATTGGTATACACTAAACCTTCTGATCTAAATGGAGTTTTAATTGGAGCTTGATTGTTTTCTTATTTATTATATTTTCGCATTAGCTTCACGTATTATAGAGGTGAAGAATCTGAAGGAGCCCCAAGCTAGAGACGATGCCCGACGGCCTAAGTGAAAGTGCATCTAGGCCCCTAATTATTATTTTGAGTGATTGACGTCAATACAATTAAAATGGATTAATATTTCCAATGAGTAAGTATGCGGTTAATGTCATTTGATGAATATGAGAGCAAGGCTTAAAAGGAAGTTCAAATAAAAAGGCAACATTTATGGATATCTTGGAAAAAGGAAAAGGAAATGCTCAAGATGAAGACCAAATAGTTTTTTCTTTTGATCTTGAGTATAGGAACACCTTACTATCAAGAGGGTTGCACAAGAATAAGTATCGAAGAAATCAAGTGCAAATTCCATCTCAAAATCCAAAAATACCAACTCATATTTAGAGCCATCGGACAATGTCCTAAGCCCATCGGATTTTTCCATCGGATCACGGAACCATGCACACCCGGAAAAATCACTAAGTCTTGATCCATCGGACAATGTCCGAAGACGACCGGACAATATCCGGTACCGAGAAAATCCGGTAGTATCGGACAATCTCCTGAAATTTCCTAAGTCTGGACCTTCCATCGGACAAAGTCCGTACGCATCGGACATGTCCGAAGCTACCCATACTTAGTCAATATCCGGAACCCGCCGGATTTTTCTATCGGACTACAAAACTCGCGCACCATTCCCGGACAATGTCCGGTACTTCTACATCGGACAAAATCCAGGTCTCACCGGATTATTTCATCGGACCAAAGAGCCTTCGCCACTCCTACCGCACAAGTGTCCAGCCCCCGTCGGACATTGTCCGACGTGGATCGAGCCAACGACTCTTTTTGTTGCCCTGGCTATAAAAGGAGGTCCCTTCCTCCTTTAGCCGGTCGACAACTCCCCCACTTCGAAAAACACTCTCAAACTCACTCAAGCACTCCTCCTCACTCCCTTTGATTCCCCACTCCAATCCTTGGTGAATTTGTGAGGAGATTGAGAAGGATTGAAAGAGCTTCATCTCCATTCCTCAAGAACTTGGTTCATCCTCGACATCGACGCTTGTTGTGTCTCGTTACTCTTGGGGATTCATCCCCTAGACGATTAGGTGTCACCCGACGAGCTCTCAAACTTGTGGTTGAGACTCGGGTCGTTTGTATTGCCCCTCCCTTCGTGGAGATTGATTAGTGGATTTCAAGCCGGCCTTTGTGGCGGTTTGGAAAGGTGTAGGGTTGAGAGCAACCCGGTACTTGGTGGACTCCTCAACGGAGACGTAGGCTCCTAGCTGGAGCTGAACTTCGGTGAAAAATCGTGTGTCTCCTTTGTCTCCCTTTCGTTTCTTGCTTTTTGGGTGCTCTAGCTCTAGGTTTCTCTTGCTTAAATTCGTAGATTAACTTGTGTAGGAGGCTTGCTTGCTTGTTCCCTTGTTGCCTTAGCTTTCTAGTGTTTCTAGCTGCTTGCTCCTTGTTTAACTCCCGTGGATTTGTCCATCTCGACGACCGATCTATTTTCCGCACGAGACCGTCGGATATTATCCTACAGGTGTCCGATTTTGTTACATCGGACAATATCGTACACCTATCGGACATTGTTATCGGACTTTTTCGCCTCGTGTTACTAATTCGTCAAATTAAGTGTTTTTCAAGATTATCGCCTATTCACCCCCCCCTCTAGGCGACTTTCACCAAGTCTCAAGACGGACTCCGACGCAAAGCCAAGTAACGACGTGAGGCACGACTACTAAGGATTTAGCGTTGCCGGGCAAGATCTAACTATCCCTTGATCATATTTATCCTATGAAAAGTAGTATAGAGCCAATTTAGAGCTTACTCTATATTGCATGCTCTCTTGAGTGCCATTGTTTGCTTTGCATGAAATACCACCTAAGTGCTTACCGGTGATTCCGTTGTTACCAAGACTCTACCTTGATTGCCTTACCCTGCTATCTCATAAACTTCACTTATACCGACATTAGATGCCTAATGTACGGAATATAGCTATGCTTAGAAGCGCTTAGGAACTTTGCTATGATACTTATCGCCACACTATACCATATATCTATTTTTTTTTTTAAATGTGTTAAAATGTGTTTGATGGTGTGTGTTGATGGGTGGGTGAATAGACCAACTATGTTAAGGTGAAGTTGGGTGGGAAATTATCGGTCGTGGACAAAACTCCTAGTACTGGTGTAGAGTATGTGATGTATAGGTGATGTCCATTTGTGATGGACGAGTGTTTGCCCTGCCATATAAGGACCGGTTCTTCGGACCCCAAATTGATAATTTAGTGTACAACCACGTAACCTGTTATGGGCGGGATCGTGCACCAAACCTTGGGTTACACAACAAGAAGTTTCACGAGCTGTAGTAAATGATGGAGGTCTAGGGATCATTTAGGTGGTGAAGTCCAAGTACTTGGCACATATATGGTGGACGGTATGTTTGTGTCATATTCGTCGGATTCCTAAGCATTTGGGGTGGACTTGTGGGCGTGCCTAGTTACGGCGGCAGTGTTATGTGCTTACTTGCAAAGAGTGCATAGCTTGTGGGTAAAGTGTACCAATCTCTGCAGAGTGTATAAAATTATGCGGATGTCCGTTGTCACGGTATATTGACACACCAAATCTTGAGCTCTCAATGAGTAGCCACAAATATAAAATCCTTGATGTGTGAGTGGGAACCTTGCGTCCGTGAGTTTTGGAAAGGTGTTTCGTGTGGATATTGGAGATCCATTCCTGTTAAAACTTTAGGAACCGGCGAGAAGGGATTTATACTCTCCCCAGGGCCTACCAACTAAAATATTGATATGTCCCTCTTTCCTTGATATCTATTCTTAGTGAGCCCCGCGTTGCTTAGCTGCTAGCGCAAATATCAAACCCTTGCCTATATCCTTGCTACAACCTCCATGCATAATTATACCCTTTGAGTAGTGTTGGAGCTTGCTAAGTACCTTATGTACTCATAGTTTGTTCATTGTGGTTTTTAGTGAATAAACTCTAGAAGGGATAGAGAAGGTTAAGTTTCATGTGGATGATTGAAGTGATCAGCTTTCATGCCCTTTCCGCTGCATACTCTGGATTGTTACTTAGCCTTGTTTGGTAAGTTCTCCATATTTCCTTGTATTTTAGTACTGTATGAATTTGAGACCATCCGTTTGTGCGTACCAACTATTGATCCATGGATTGGTACAGGATGCACGATACCCCTCCCCGGGAGGGGTGTCACATTACTTCATTTTTGCAACAAGCATAACATTCAAGTTCCTGCAATGGATGTTAATTATATGCCTTTTGGAAGATCACCTCGACATTATCCAATCCAAACAAATGATGATCGCTTTAGAAGAGAAGTCTATATTGGCATCATTGAACAGACTTGATACTCGATTTGATTAGGTAAATATGGAATTACTTTCTTGTATGGTGGTCGTCGGTGTTCCGAATCAACACCGGCTAGTAATTTTTTGTTCGTACGGGGATCACGTGCTTAAGAATGGATGGTTCGTGAGAGGCTCACACAAGCAAGGACACAAAGATGTATACTGGTTCAGGAGAAATTCCTACGTCCGGTTTGGGGCCCCGTTAGTGTTACTCATGGGGGGAGGGTGTACAACGGTGGCGAGAGAGGAGAGAGCTCCAAATCTCAATGACGTGAAAAGATTATGAGAATGATGAAGCTTATCTAAGAAAGAAGAAGACATCCCTTTTATATCTCGAAGGGTCGAGTTGTGTACACGGGAGAGAGAGGGAGGGAAGATGTCTGTTAGATTCCATTGAGCGGGCCCGGGTGGGTCATACTTGTCCCGATGCTCACACAGTGCCGCTGCCTTCCAAGCCGTTTCTTGTCGTCGCTCCGCCCAAGCACAACCGTCTTGGTATCTATGCCTAGGCTGTTCCGTTCCGTCGGATCACGATGTCGATGTTCCGTAGCTTCGCCGATTTCCAATGTCGTCGACACGTCCTAGCAGGTGTCGGTGGATGTTACACTCCGCTCGACCCATGGTTATTGGTTGTGCGAATCGTGATTCGCCTAGTCGAGCTCAATGGGTCGAATCGACGGCTTCAACCGATCGTCGGCAAAAACTCCGGACGGGATCGTTTCTCATTCGGACACCATTTTCGCCAGCGAGTCCGTCGCCTCGTTAAATTTTCACAAGATGTGCTTGAGCTCAATGTCGTCGAATTCACCCTCGAGTTTTCATACCTCCTGGGTCTTGGCAATATAAGGACATGGTGTCGCTCTTGCAACTTGATTCCTTCATGATCCGATCGACCACAAGGTGTGAGTCCCTCGCGGACCTCGAGGCGTCGAATGCCTAGCTCGATCACAATCTTGAGACCGTTGATGAGCGCTTCATACTCGACTACATTGTTAGAGGCGAGGAAAATGCAAGTGGATTGAATACTTCATTCATACCCTGAGTGGTGAGACGAAGACTAAGCGGACGCCGTCTCCTTTTCGCATCAAAGATCCTTCAAAGTACATGATCCAATATTCCCGGTTCATCGGGGTCGGCAGTAGCTGTGACTCAATCCATTCGGCCACAAAATCGACGAGCGCCTTGGACTTTATCGCTGATTGGGGTGAGTCAACTCCAACGGCAATTTCGCTATACCTTACCTATAGAATCTTTGTTGTGAATTACTTCTCTCAGGGGAAAGATACTTACAATGGTGATGTTGTGGGCGTCGAAGTAGTGTCGGAGCTTTCTTCTCGTGACCATCACGGCGTAGATGATCTTGAGGATTTGGGGATACCGGATCTTTGAATCCGATAGCAAATCACCGACGTAGTAGACGGGACGTTGGACTTTCAAGGCGTGACCTTTTCCTCGCGACGACGACAAGGATTGCGCTCACCACTTGGGTGGTGCCTACAACATATAACAACAGTGGTTTGCCGAAGGATGGCGGGGTCAATATCGGTGGGTTGCTTAGGACGCGTTTGACCTCGTCCAAAGCCTGTTGCGCCTCATTGGACCACTCAAAGTGCTCGGATTTCTTGAGCAGCTTGTATAGGGGAGTACTCGCTAACCGAGTCGCGAGATGAACTAGGGGAATGGCAACGGGTACAAACCTATTGGGTTTTAGTGTACCATACCCATACCCGTCGGAAGTAAACTATACCCATACCCATATCCATATCCGTGACGGGTTAAAATTTTACCGCATACCCATACCCGTCGGGTAATCGAGTACCCACGGGTTTTCATACCCGCGATATTTCATACAAATTCTTAATAGATCAATAAACTTTATCGGTTTAATAAGAACTTTTGTCTAGCACATACATAACATAAGGTCGTATTTTAGTCTAATCCATTTTATACTATTAACAAAGCATTAGAGTTACAATAAAAATGATGAATTCACATTATCAACCATAAATCACAGATAAATTTCGGGTTCATGGATACACGGGTTTAGGTTTATGGTTCCCATATCCATACCCACGTACCCATCGGGTACAAGATTTTACCTATTTATATACCCATGAGTATAATATATGGCCCATACTCATATCCTAATAGGATTTTTACCCATCGAGTTTCGGATATCGGGTTTCCATTGCCATCCTAGATCAGGTGGATCAACCTGTCAACTACAAATAGAGTAATATCCTAAATTATACTAATCCACGTATGATATGTACGTCTTTCCTTATCAACCGGAAGTAGTTAAAAAAAATTCCTATACAACTCTCTTTTTATTGAGAGCTGTGAAATAAAAAAAGTAAAGTAAGGATTCTCCTTAGATATTTGATCTTGCCTTCTGCGCCCCCTTGTTACCACCCCATAGTGCTACGATGTGAAGAACCTTGGACTAGATCTCGATCATCCGGGACCGATGTCGCATATGGCGGGCCCGATGGGTATTACTCGCGATCGGTAATAGATCATTACTCAAGTTTTTCCTTTTCTTTTCTATTGAATAAGGTCATTCTCCGTGGGAGTTTCATAAACATTAAATAAGATGTCACATCAGCTAAAGTGGTGACATGGTAAGGTAATTAATATGAAAGAGATGAAATGAGTTTCATCTCCATGAAACTCATTTGGCACTCGTTTCATATGTATGAAACTCTAATGAAACCCCCATTGGGAACAAAAAGTTTCATCATAACATATTTTGACCAATCTCATTGCAACAAATACATGTTAATTTAATGCTACAACTTGTCTATAAAATCGTGAGATGAAATCATGCATTGAGAGTGACTATTTTATCCACCAAATCATATCTCCGAATCCGATGTGGCACTCTTGGTAAGTGTGAGATGAAACTATGTACTCGAGACCAAGGTTTACATTCCCGTTTCTCCCGGTAATCCCGCTCGAGACCGGGACGTCGGATTCCGCGGAAACCGGAAATCCCGGTCCGGAATCCGGACAAACTCCGTTTTTGCAGATCCAGTCGGGACGGACCGAGATCCCGGCCGGGATTACCGGATCCCGACCGGGATTACCGGGATTCCGGACGGGATTTCCGGGATCCCGTGACAGATTTTTAAAATCCGAGAAGATGTTAAAACATGAAAAAAAGGCGCGAAATTAATCTAAAAAATTGGCATAACAGTTCCATAATATTTGTACTCATATTCATGACACATAAAACATCCATCCATCATAAATGCATGATAAAGACATAAAACATACATCCATCACACATAGTTCAATTATAAGCCCCTAAATGAAGTTCACAACTAATACGTCGATGACAAATACAAACTATGTTAGATAAACATGAACTCATGCAGGGTCTAGATAAGGTTTTGTTTTTTTTTAATTTCTTTCTTCACTTGTAACTCGACTTTTATTTTTTTCGTAACTCAAACTTGAAAATTTTTAAGATTCGATTTCACCATAATTCATCAAATTTCCTCTAATTTTTTTACATATTTTCATATCAAATTCTTTCAAAATTTCAAAATTTTCAAAATTCAAATCCGGAATCCCGGTCTTCCGGTGAAACCGGCCCGGACCGGGATCTCCGGAAATCATGGAAACCGGCCGGGATCCGGTCGGGATTTCAAACACTCGACCGAGACCGGCCTAAGAAACAGATTCGATATTGCTCCATCCAATAAAATTGTTTAATTCCTTGAAGTTGCCTAAAACAACTATCTTCTTGAGTCAACATACTGTTGGGGGGGGCGGGGGGGGGATGGCATGCAGGTTTAACACATTCAACATGGGAATTTGTGATAAATAAGTTGTATAAATTGAATCAACCGTAACAAGTATCATAACATAGTATCAGCAAGTAAACACGTGTCAGCAACCAAATTAAGCAC
Source organism: Chloris gayana (assembly GCA_031894775.1). Classification (NCBI taxonomy): domain Eukaryota; kingdom Viridiplantae; phylum Streptophyta; class Magnoliopsida; order Poales; family Poaceae; genus Chloris; species Chloris gayana. Next base: position 18,388 of record JAUNZO010003504.1, read on the forward strand.
ACACACCATTATTGAGCCACTGACTGCCAGTACATGGCTGTATGTGAATCGAAATTTGTTTGTGTCATCCCCAGACTACCGCAGAGAACACCTGGTACTAGGGAAAAAATTTGGTGCGGACCGTCCGCATAGCTGCAGTTTGAGGACCCTACCGCGATCGCTGCCACGTGGACATCTAACGGGAGCAGTAGGTTGGGCTCAGATGGGCATCGCTCCCAAGTCCTAGGTACTAATCGGCTGGTCTCGGCTCAATGGAATAGCGGTTCGGCTTTAGACATCCTAAAGAAAAAACAGAGAACCGATCAACGAAGCAATGACCAAAATCTTAGCAGCCTATAAACTTATTTGTCTTCTGCAAACAGCAAGTATATCTATCCTAAACAAAAAGGAACAAAACTAACTCTAGCATATGACAGAGCAGTTACAAGAATAAGTAAGTATTCGTGATGCTGTAGTTGCAACTCTGTAGTGGCATAAGATAAATACGTTGATACGGGCAGTGGCATGGCAAAAGCATGCAAAGAATTGTTACCAATTACTGGGATCAAATTTAACAGCATTAGATTATGGTGAGTCCTAGAAATCAAATCTGAATTCACGGGTTCATTCGAAGGGACCATCTTCCCGTGCATTTCCTGCATACAGACATCAAGCACCACTGAACATTCCTGACAGTTTGGTTCTAATGCAAAATCACGAAGACAGTGAATCATCAGCAGCGGCAACCATGCCACCTTCAATTTCAGTACACTGATCTACGATTTCCGCCTTGGTAACATTTCAAATGGTACGGGGTACACGGCGCATCACTTGTGAAGCTGCTGCAGAAGAATGGCTACCTTTTAGGAGGGTCGGTGACAACCATCGCATGGTACTGGAGAGGCCGCTCATGACCATTGGCCCAGCATCCCAACCAGGTGCTGATGCACCCGGTTGCACAATCCTCCCCTCCCCCACCGCTAATCACTCGTGCACCCTCGATTAACCAGATCTGGCCCCGGGTCCAAGACAGCAGCACCTGATTCAAGTCACCGAAACTTTCAAGGGCAATGGCGCCTGGTATGCTGGAGCGGCTGGGGAGGCGCAGGCTGGAGGCGGGAGAGTGCGGCGCGGGAGGAGCAGCCGGCGCGGGAGGGATTGGTCAGTGGTGGCGCCTCACCGGTCACCGCCGCGCCCGCCACCGCCCGACCAAGGCCCCCGCTGGTATCAGCGCCCGTGGCCATCGCCGTCCGCCCGTCCTTCTGCCGCGCCGCCGCCTCGCCGCACGGTGGAGACTGGTGGCTGGAGAGCGTCTGGGTTGGGCCCGGCCCAACTCGCATGACCTCGACTGGCAAAGAAGACTTGAGCATCTGACTGGTGGGGCCACGATGCCGCCGCACCCCACCAGTCAGCCAGCGACGACCAGTCGTCGCCGGGCAACACGCCTCATGACGTCACCGCCCCGCCGCGCGAAGTGGAAGAAGGCTGACGTGTGGGGCCAGAACCACCACGGGTCCCACCTGAACCGGTACGAAATTCAAACACTTCGCGCTGCTGGGAAAGCAGAGCAATGCTTCGGCCATGATCACAATGGCGAGCGGAGTGGCCGCGGATGCGGGTTCCTGCATTGCGCCACCCTCCCCGGTCCCCGCTCCGAGCAGCAACTCCCTCCTCGGCGGCATCGCCGCTCCTCCGACGAGCTCCGCGAGCACCTCCTCCCTCCTCGGCAGCAGCGCCGCTCCTCCGATGAGCTCCGCGAGCACCTTCTCCCTTCTCGGCGGCAGCATCGCTCCTCCGACGAGCTCCGCAAGCACCTCTTCTCTTCTCGGCGGAAGCTCCGCTCCTCCGACGAGCTCCGCAAGCACCTCCTCGACATCGGAGGTAAATTTTGCCTTCCCTGCAAGTTTGGGACGGGGTGTCTTAGCGCGCGCGGTTGCCTGTGATGATCGCCGGTGGGGTGATGCGGGACGCGTAGCGATATTAGAGATGGAGGAGCGCACGAGTTGAGGCGGCAGGAGCATCGAGTGCGATCGTTCGGTTCGGTCGAGTCAGGGAGGTCATCGGCTGCACTGGCCCGCGGCTCGGTGCCCTGAATTGGCTGGGCGATCGCCCTCCGTGCTCGCGCCGCACCGCACGCTTACGAGCAGGGAAATTGAATTCGCGGCGTGGTGACACCATTTGATGCAAACTTAGTAATCGTACTAGCTTCGGAGACGGCAGTGACGACGATTTGGTTGTGGCAGACTGGCAGTGGCTTCCAGCAGGTGGTGGTGATCGCTGCCGTAATTCATGCTGTGGCGCGTTGCTGGAATGGGAGAGGGTGTGCAGAGGGGCACATGCGGGCGTTGTGATCACGGGAGCAAGGGAAGGGCATGGGGGATAAGCAATGGGGATTGGGATGAGGGCGTCGGGGTAAACCTATTGGAATAGGTTGGCCACGGACTATGCTAAAATGCAGACAACCACTCGGGCAATTAGGGACAAGTTTTGTTTTCCATGATGTGCTGTGTATTTGGTTAATAGTGAATTGTGGAAGGAAAATCACTATTAGATAATAAACCTTTGCAGCTACTGCTAGTGAAAAAAATGCACTATTAGATAATGAATAATTGAATTCTCATTTGCATTAAATGGCTCCCATAATGCTAGAATCCACACGTGTGATTGGTCCCTGGTTTTCTCAGTATTTGACATGGATGATAGGCACATGTAGTAAATACTATTCTATTATGGAGTAATTTTTCCCCTACCAATTCCATAGTTGCAAATGAAATTTAGCTATTTCCACATAGTTCAGAAGATGATGGTTGGTACTTCCAAGTTGCCTGTACAAAAAAGCAAATTCTGGTCACTGAAATTTAATTACTTCATTATGGTTGTAGGTGAATGGAGATTATGTTGAATGTAATTCTTCTCATGCTTTTGTGTCTCGGGAGGAACCCGTGTTTGACCTGAATGAAAAGCAAACGAGTGCTCTTACATCTATCAGCCTTGGCATCCACTGTGATCAAAGGCACATTGACATCATTCTGGGTCCATCAGGAACTGGCAAGACCAGGGTGATTGCGCATGTATTGTTGGCACTTGCTGAGGACAAGAGAGCAGTGGTTTGTGTGCCAAATATTGCCCAGGCCATAGAATTAATTGATGAAGTGGAAAAATTGGGAGGGATCAAGCTAGGACAACAGATTGGAAAGTTTTTGGTTCTTTCCCAAGAGAATAACTTGCCAAGCAAATCTCTACTGCAACATGTAGACACCTTAGCAATTGTGTACAGCAATGTCTTACTTTTCTGGACACATTATGTGAAAGAGACAATAAAGTCTTTCGAAAGCCACAAGGTTCTTTTTGAGTATTATGTGAAAAAGAATGAGGAGCTGGAGTTCCTGGATTTCTTCAAGACGAAAATTTCTTCAGCAATTAAAGATTTGACAACTTGTTTCCATATCATTCAGAGGCTTTCAAAACGCTTAGTTAATGGCATTCATGATGATGATATAAGAAGGCTATTGCAGCAGTTGAGGAATGTGTATGATGATTTAGTGAAGAAAGATATTAGCAATGAAGCGATGTGTTCTGTGTTTGGTATTCTCCTTCCTTCCACCTCCAAGATATCTATCAATCATCACAAGGGAATACTTGCTGCAAAAGAGATGAAAGAGAAAATGGCTATTTGTATTGAAACAATGAAGTTCATAAAAGATTCTTTGAAGTTGAAGTACTTTGAAACTCAAGATGACATCAAGGATTACATGCTAAGCAAAAGTCAAATTGTCATCTGCGCTCTATCAAGCTGCTCCCAGTTGAATACTATGCTCTTCAACAACATTCAGAAAACTAAAAGCAAGATTGATCTGATTCTTATTGATGATGCTTCGCACAAGTCATCTAGAGACTTTCTAAACAAAATAGATCTTCTTGGAGTCACTGGAGTAAAGAACATTGTACTTGCCACTGATATAATACCTCAAGAAGAAACCCAGCAAGGCACTATATTCAAAGTACTATCTTCTATGAACACCAAAAGACATGAGCTAACGAAGATATATCAGATCCAAAAAAAACATGAAGCTCTTTCGGACAACAACTCTCAGGTAACTTCAACAGATTGCTACTCCTTGTTTTATGACTTTTCCTAAGTTTGACTTCCACATAATTTTATCCATGTGATCACTAACTCATATATGGGTGAAAATTTCTCAACATTTCAAGATAATAATTCTTGGAATACTTCTAAACAGGCAGCATTCACGCCACTCGTATGGGTTGGAATTCCACAGGGCATGTTGGCTCCCGTGAGAAATCAGGGAAACTCTGGTAAGTCGTAAGTGTGCTTCATAATTTTGTTTATTTTCTCTAAAAATAATCAAATTAACGTGTTCTTCTATTTCCTTGGTTTCAGATACATGCACGCTCCATTCGACCTTAGGTGCTACTGAAACTACTTACATAACAGATGCAGCAGCAGATGACCCGCCGCGGAAGTTCCATGTTGTTCTTTGTGTAAAAGATATGAAGGAACAGTACAAAACACTCACTGGGGTGCTTCTTGGTTCTGAACTGTCCAAAGAAGAAAAGGGAAAATGCCGAGTAGAAAAAGCATTCACAATTCTGCAGGAAAAGGGAATTTTAGGAAAAGGAAAATCTGGTGAAAAACTGGTAAGACTCACTTCAGTTCATTTCATGCATACTATATTTTTAGCCAGTAATTTAGGACCATCCATGTGGTTCTTTTTTGAAGCTCGCTCTCAAACAGCCTTGAACACATAAAGTGTGGAGTACATATATAATTGGAACCAAAGTTAACAAGTCCCTTAGTATCTAACATGTTCTCGCATGAACAGATACCTGTTGCATTTCGATTATCAGGATTCACTGAATACAAGATTGAGGATTTTCACGAAATTTGCAACCTTCTCAGTGGGCAGAATGTCTTTGTTGGATCCTTTCGCCTATCGAGAAACTTCTTTAACCTGTACCCCAAGCAAGCATACAAATACAACAAGGAAGAGCCAATAATAAATCCAGAAAGCAAATTGCCATGCTCTCATGCTGTCATGTTAGTTGGATTTATCCCTACTCAGACGACCCAGAATGAGAAATTAACTGAATACGAAAACAAAAGAACAGAGAAGAGGCTTTCTCAAAAGAAGATGATAGAGAGCTGTAAGCTTGTGTATCAAAACAGCTTTGGAAAGCTATTTGGGAAATCTGATGGGCTCGGTGTAGTGCAAGCATCTTCAGTACGACGGTTCTACCGACCAATTTTATAGGTAACTGAATTTCTGGAATTAAAAATGTTACATAATATGTGCCTTTCACACTACCATTCTGCATTGATTGCAAATTCATTGTGCATGGATGCACTGTAATAATTCTTCAACCTACTCTGTTTTGTGCCTTTCACACTATTATCCTTCACGGATGCTCTATAATTCAACTTCTACCTTCTCTTTTCATGTCCGTCAGGAATTCTGTGGGTTGGGTATACAGTGGACCCTATGTGTGGATATCTTCTCCATGATGGCTTCAGTAAAACAGCAAACTCAACATCCATTCTTCAGACTTCATTGGGATCCTGGCTGATATAGAAGAAGCCGTAGAGGGAGACCTTCCTTTGATAATTTGAAACAAGGATTCTCAGAAGAGGCTGTCTTGCAAGCGCACAAAATGCAACCTGATGAGCAACAACTATTCAACAACTCCATCAACTTGTACAAATAGCTTTGACTCTTGTAAAGTATTTAACCTTTTGTTTTTCTTCCTTCATGACATGGGACAATTAAGGGCTGTTGATAATCCATGACGACTAAGTGAACTAGTCAGATGGCATCCTGTTGTCGGCACAAGATGTAACCCTGGCATGGTCCTTCTTACAATTGATTAATTGAACTATGTTGCTTTGCATTGATCACTAATCTCGTGTGCTGTGGCTATACTAGCTTTAGTGATTGGATGGTTTTGTTTCTCTAGTCAGACCCTTACTGTACTCATAAGTCTCATTTTCATAGAGTGGGGAAGTGTTGCAGTCTTTATTGTTAAGAAAAACCGACAATTGAAATTCAGTGTATTTCTTCGCTCAAAAAATTCACTTATTCAGTGTGTGTGTGTGTGTGTGTGTGTGTGTGTTTAGTTAATTCAGTTTCAAACATTTACAGTTTGCACCTTCATGCAGATTCAGACAATCACTGTGAAGTTAAAGGGCAAATAATTTGATTTAGAGTATTCAGAATTTACAAAAATAGGTAGGGGACTCCCCTCACCCGCCTTCTGACTTAAGAGTTTGTTCCAGAATGTGATCAGGTGCTTAAAGAAGTATCAAGGTGATTTAGAGTTGTCTTCTGATCGTTTTGATTTTTGAGGTATCAAAGAGGGCAGCAGAGCCATGTTGTGAAAGCATATGTAGTTATGTGGCTACCCAATGGAGGCAAAATAGTAGTTTTAGAGGTGTCATTATATTTTTATAGCAACTTATTATTGCGTGGACATGCAACAGAACTTCCTGTATCATCGTTGATTTTCATTATTCCTTTATTTCAGAAAAGTTACTTGTTTGCAAAAACCAGGACCAACCTACGAGGTATATGGTAAACTAGAAGAAATAGGATTCAAACTTGTGCCGTCAAGGTGTACAATATACACTCGCAGAGTCGCACCTGGATCAGTTTCCTAAATACTTGGTTGTAAGATTTGCTTTTCAAAAGAAAATTGTTCCAGCTTGAGGGTCTATGTACGAACCGTTTTTTCTTCCCTATAATACAAAGGTACACAGCTCTCCTGCGTATTCAATAAAAAAATTGTTTAAAAGGATTTTTGGTTTCTAGATACCAACCCACAAGGGGTGTATGATGAGTACATCTACATCTATCTACTTATAGTATATTATTCCTCTCTTTGCTTAGACTTCTTCTTTTTTCGATTATGTCGAAGTTAAAATGCCCCCTTACAAACACAACCATCACACATTGCCAAGCTGTGAGGGACATTACATGGGTCTTGAAAATCAATAAAACACATGTGGGGTGAGACTTGACCCTAAAACAAACAACAGCAGCCAACACGGCTGAGCTACTACAGCTTGACCCAACCCTAATAGCCGAAGTCGCCGCGCAGCAAGGCACCATGGGTGATGTTTGAATCTGGAGACTCGAGAGAACCTCGTTCATGCAAGGTTTATTTCCTTGAAAAACACATGAGTTTTGGTGCTTCCAAAGCAACTACGAAGCTCCCATAATCATAACATTGAAACACCTTTTCTATTATTTAATTTTGACACCTTCTTGGCCACTTTGCGCCACCACTTAGCAAATGATAATTCATTTACTCCGGTAATCGCACCTGGTTGGAAGACTGTTGGTGTGTGTTAATAATCAAATGATTGTAATGGGCCTTTGTGCATATATGAAATATAAGTGAGTGAGAGAGTGCTTGGTGGGGAAGATTGATCCAACCTTCAACATGGTATATAGAGCCGGTGAAGCTAGGGTTCTAGGCCACCGTCACCTCCGTCGTGGCTGGCTTGCCGGCGCTTGCCGAGGAGGGCACCGTCGGGCATGGCGTAGGAGAAGGCGGAGTATGGTGGCGCGGTGGATTTCTCGCAAGAGGCAATTCTACATGATCAAGGGTGGGAGAGACATTACCGGTTTGATTGGTGAGCTTGATGGAGAGGAACTCGAGGGAAGGACTAGGACTCGAAGAATCAATCTGTTGTGGCCGTGGTTGCTCAACCTGCCCCCTTGATTCTCAACTTGCTCCCCACGATTCTTAAGTCGCCTTCTTTGATACACAATAGGTAGCTTCTTCCTTGTCATTGTCTCATCTTCCTTATTTTGATTCTTTCTCATGTTATCAATGGAACAAGGAATTGTCCCTACCACCGCCTCTTCATTGTCCTCATGGACACCATTTGCATCATGCAACGTCTCACCAACCTCACCGGCCTCATTTGTATGAACTCGTAAGTGGAATTGGAACTGGAATTGTCAAAACAATTACCTCCCCCCCTCCCCCCCGAGCACTACCATGATTAGTGCCGATATTCTGCTCAAATTCATTCTCATTCTCCCCTCTCTACTGTCTTCTCTGTGTAATATGGTTCCCACTCTCCAAAAGTCGGATCCATACTCACAAGCAATCTCCTTCCAATGGGATCATAACACTTGTATCCCTTTTGAATAGATGAGTAGCCAAGAAATATACATTTAATTGCGTGTGGATCCAACTTTTCCATCGAAGGCGATGATCCCTCACAAAGCATACACATCCAAACACCCTCGGTGAGAGGTTGGACTCTCGATTTCCCAATAACATCTCAACAGGAGACTTCATACCTAGGACCCTTGATGGCATGCGGTTGATCGGGTATGCAGTTGTCATCAACGCCTCACTCCACAAATATTTAGGCACATTCATCCGAAACATCAAAGACCTTTCTACTCCTAACAAGTGTCGATTCTTCCTCTTAGCTACACCATTTTGTGGTGGGGTATTAGGACAACTAGTTTGATGAATAATCTCTTCATCCGAAATGTATGAAGCAAACTCGTTGTTCACATATTTTGTACCATTATCACTACGGATGATCCGAATTTTGTCATTGAACCGATTTGCAACTAATTTATGAAAATCCTGGATTGCACGAAGAACCTCATTCTTGTGTCCGAGCACATAAATCCAAGTCATCTAAGTATAGCAATCAATAAATGTAACAGACCACTTATGTCCACTCACGTAAGTAACTAAGCATGGACCCCATACATCGGAATGTATCAATATGAAAGGTTCACAAATACGAAGTCCAATACTAGGATATGTGGATCTAGTATGCTTCCCAAGCTCGCATGCATCACACACAAGTCTACCCTTCTCCACTCCTTTAAACATGTCGGGATATAACTTACGAAGACTCGTCAAACTTCGAGCGTAGTTGGTGTAACATAATCTCCTTCTCAACTCCTACTGCACTGAAGTCGATGCTAACTCATCATGGTTGATGTACTACAATCCATTACACCTCATTCTCGATCCGATTCCTCCTCCCAATTACTTTCTCCTGAAAGACACAAGAGTTCTTATCAAAGATAACTATGCACTTGAATTGGTCGATTATAGAACTAAAAGATAGGAGATTGACTAGAAACGATGGAACATGCAAAACCGATGATAAGTTAATGTTTGATGTGAACTTTACAAATCCTACACCATGAATTACTTGATTGGTGCCATCGGCATTTTGAACAAGTGTCGGAATGGGTGTATGGCTTATAAGTGCTTGAAAGAATTAGACAATCTTGTAACATGCTTGGATGCTTCGGAATCTATGATCCAATCTACATTATGTCTATATGTAGATGCAAGTGCTTGTGCCTCAGTACCTCTATCCAGGTGGACGTAGTTGGCAACGCTACTTTGGTAACGGACAGGTGCTTCATCTCTCGCAACCGCGGTTGCGAGTCTCGCCTCCATTTTACTCATAAAATCTAACTCACGAGACACCTCTTCTACCTTGAACTTCAACTCCTCTGTTGGTAGACATAACAGTTGAGAGTAATGTCTCCAACTCACCAGATCGGTTGGCCGCAACCATGATCTCTCGTCGAACCCATCATCCTCATTTCACTATTTGCAACGAGTGAATCACTTTCACCACCATATGTTTATGCTTTTAATACGTGAAAATTAATTCAGGATTTGCGCTCCTACCAAATGGCTCATATAAATTTTCCCATGTACCCAATTTTCTTTATTTTTTGGGATAATTGCAAAAATCACCCCATAAGTCATTCAGAGTTTGAGATTCCCACATATAAGCTATTTTGTTGCAAACACTCACCCACCCACTAGATTTTGTTGCAAAAACAACCCCAATTGACACATATATAATTGATACAACCGAGTTTCACTCATTTAAAATGGTTGATGGTGTATGTATCAATCTTATAATATTTTTAAAATATAATATTTTCATATTATGATAGAATTTGAAAAAAAAGAAATAAATTAGAGGTCGATCGGTGTTCCTATGAGATCCGAAACATTTATTGATGAAAATAAGATGATTATAAATGTTTTGAAATAAAGTTTAATAAAACAATGATTCAAAAACTTAAGAAGTGTTAAACTGAGTTAACTTATATATTTATTTTGATTTATACGAGCCAAAACATATGAAATTGATTAAGCATATACATATTGGGGTGGTTTTTGCAATAAAAGATGGTGGATGTGGATGGGTGTGGATTTGCAACAAAAAGAGTTATGGGTGGGAATCTCAAACTCAAGGTGAGATATGGGGTGATTTTTGCAATTAAGCCTTATTTTTTTGTCCAAGTCCCCACAAAATCTTTATAATTTACCAATTTGCCTGCCACATCACCTTTTTTTTCTCATTGACATGGCATGAATGTGTGAAGTTACCGATTCGTCCTTGGATCGAGCTGACCTCTTGGCAAGGTAAATTCAAATTCAGATTGGAATTCAAATTCAAATTCAAATTTGGATTTCAGATTTGAAATTCAAATTTGATTTTTGATTTCAAATTTCAGATCTGAAAATCAAACTTGAATTTTAAATTCGAATTTTAAATACAAATTTCAGATTTGACTTTTCAATTCAAATTCGAATTTAAATTTTTAATTTAGATTCGAAATTCAAAATTGGAATTCAAATCAGAAAGTTGATTGAATTTTGAATTTGAAATTCGAATTTAAATTTTTAATTTGAATTCACATTTTAAATTCGAATATGAAAATTTCGAATCAAAATTTCGAAATCGAAATTTGGATTTCAAATCTAAAATTCAATTTTGAATTTTGAATATGATAATTCAAAAATTGAATATAAATCTAAAATTTGAATCTTGATTTGCCTCGAAGTGATGGGGAAGGGCAGGGTCAAATTCGTCTTTCCTGCATGCATGCCACGTCACAAAGGTACATGTGACAAAAAAGTGCTAGAAAAGGTGACGTGGCAGGCCCCTTCTATTTTGAGGAATATTTTAGCCTTTTAAGAGCAAATTATAAAGATTATGTGGGGGACCTTGGGCAAATAATGAAGAAAATTGGGTAGAGAAGCAAATTATATGGGCCATTTGGTAGGAGGGTGAATCCTGAATTCTCCTCTTTAATGCAACAATATTTACCTTCCTCTTCTCCACCATCTTATCTAGAGTCATCATCATCATCACTTATATACACACACATAACAAATACTAGGCTTACTTCCCAATCCAAATCAGTTTTTGAATACTCAATCGGAGTAATCGAACATTATCCAATGATATGGGATAATGTTATCGGACTCCGGAGAAGTGTGCACTCGAGATGTCGGATAAGTCCGATGGGAGTCGGACAAAGTCCGACTTTTCTTCTTCCGTCACGGTCGGCAGCCTCAAATCCGTACTTTCCTCAATACGCAGCCAAGCACGCATCAACTTCCTTCTTCCACTCGTGATTTACTCGAGCAAGTTGAGAGTCAAGAGGAGCAGAGTTGAGCAACCACAACCACAACAAATTGATTCTTCGGTCCCAGTCCTTCCCTCGAGTTCCTCTCTATCAAGCTTACCAAATCGAACTAGTAATGTCTCTCCCACCCTTGATCATGTAGAATTGCATCTTGCACAACGCAAAGATCATTGAGTTAATGCTTGGAAAGCCTCCTTCTTGTTATGGCTATGAACATGATATTGCTAATTACATCTCATATGCTAATGTCTCACCTGCATATAGAGCATTCATTGCATCACTACAAGCGATGTCTACTCCAAAGGACTCGGAGGTGTGCTAAGCAGGATCTAAATGGAAGGATGCAATGAAAGAAGAGTTACTTGCCCTTCAAAAGAACAGACATGGGAATTTGTTCATCTCCGGAAGGAAAGAAGGTGGAGGGTTGTAAGTGGGTGTTCACAATAAAACAGACTCTGAAGGAAAGGTGGACATAGTCGGACATGTCCATGTATAAGGCAAGGCTGGTTGAAAAAGGATATAGTCGGACATATGTGATTGACTATGATGAGACCTTTGCACTGTTGCGAAGACAAGTACAATGAGGACTTTGATCTTATGTGCGGCCAACTTCGATCGGGACCTTCATCGGTTGGATATCTTCATGGTGATTTCCGAAAGAAGTTTATATGGACATCCCTCCATGGAGGATTTGCAAATGAGCAAACATTTGGAAAGGTTTGTAAGTTAAAAAAAAAAGTCACTCTATGGATTGAAGCACTCACCTCGTGCATGGTTTGATAGATTCGGGAGAGTTGTGTGTGATATGGGTTACTCTCGATGTAATGGAGATCACAACTTGTTTTATAGACATCGGGCTCATGTATCACTATTGTAACGGTTTATGTTGATGATATAGTGATAACTGGAGATGATGTAGATGAAATCAAGAGCTTGAAGGAAAGGCTAGGAAGGGCCTTTGAGGTAAAGGATCTTGGTCCCCTTCATTATTTTCTTGGTATTGAGATTGTTATGGGGCCGAAGGGGATTGTCCTATCTCAAAGGAAATATGTTCTTGATCTATTGACCGAGACAGGAATGTTTGGATGTCGACCGTGTGGTTCACCTATTGGTAAGAACCATCGGACTTGTGCTCGATCAGGTGACCCCGTGAATCGGGAAAGGTATCAACGGCTAGTTGGAATGTTGATATATTTATGCCATACAAGACATTTCTTATGCAATTAGTGTGGTAAGTCTCGGAACCGGGCATATAGATGCAGTGTATCGGATTTTGTGATATCTCGAAGGGAAGTCCAAGCAGGAGATTGTGGTTCAAGGCCAACCAACACCTGAACTTGGTGGGTTATTGTGATGCGGATTGGGCAAGTAGTAGGGATGATCGGAGATCCACATCAGGATATTGTGTGTTTGTGGGTGGTAATCTTGTTTCGTGGAGGAGCAAGAAACAAGTAGTGGCGTCTAGATCCGCTGCAGAGGCAATGGCGTTAGCTCTATGTAAGATGATGTGGTTGAAGGGTCTCTTAAAGGAGCCGACGGTGTTGAGGAATGAAACCCATGTCACTTCATTGTGAAAATGTGGCTGCAATTAACATAGCAAATAATTCAGTGCGGTTCGATCGAATGAAGCATGTTGAAATTGATTGATTCTTCATCAAGGAGAAGATTGATAGTGGTGTGCTGAATTAAGGATATGTCAAGTCACGTAGGCAAATAGTTGATTACCTCACATAAGGTTTGGGCCATGAGATAATGAATTAACTTGTAACGAGATGAGCATGTTAAATTTAGCCCTTCTTGAGGGGGGGGTGTTGGTGTGTGTTAATAATCGAAGGATTGTACGAGACCTTTGTGCATATATATGAAATATAAGAGAGTGAGAGAGTGTCTGGTGAGGAAAATTTGATCCAACCAGAAATTGAACAAAGACCTTGAACCAAAATTCCTGAAAAAACACAACGTGCAAGAAGTCGTTGAACATTATTATCCACTTGATCACATAGGGGCATCGAGCTAGATGCCGAAGATTTCTCTTGTCTAATCTATCGGCAATCCAAGCATCGATTGTGGCCAACTAAACAAAGCTTTTATATTTCAACGGTGATAAGACTTCCAAATTTCGTGCCACGGTTCAAATGTCACTCTACCAATGAAATAAGCACGGTATACTTGATCGATATGAGTAGTGCCTAGTAGGTAGCCTTTTATATCGTGCATCTAGTAACATTTTCCCACCCAACTTCACCTTAACACAGTTGGTCTAATTACGCACCTATCAACTCACACCACCAAACGTATTTTAACACATTTTCACAAAATGGATATATGGTATAGTGTGGCAATGAGTATCGTCGCAAAGTTCCTAAGTGCTTCTAAGCATAGCTATATTTCGTACATTTGGCATGTAATGTCGGTATAACTAGAGTTTATGAGATGGCAGGGTAAGGCAAGCAAGGCAGGGTTCCAGTAACAACAACGAAATTACCAGTAAGCAATTATGTGATATTTCATGCAAAGTAAACAATGGCACTCAAGAGAGCATGCAACATACGAGTAGGCTCTAAGTCGGCTCTATACTATTTTTCATAGGATAAATATGATCAAAGGATAGTTAGAGCTTGCCCGGCAACGCTAAATCCTTTGTAGTCGTGCCTCACGTCGTTACTTGGCTTAGCGTCGGAATCCGTCTTGAGACTTGGGCCTCGGGCGTCGTCTCCGACTTAGCGCTCCTTCGGATTCTCCGCCTCTATGATACGTGAAGCTAATTCGGAAATAGAATATAATAAATAAGAAAACAATCAAGCTCCAATTAAAAGTCCATTGAGATCGAAGGTTTAGTGTATACCAATGGTCGGCATGGATAGGTCGGAATTTAGGAGTGCAAGATTTGGATTACGGGTTTAGGCTTGGGTATGCCGGAACTCAGGAGTTCAACGGTGGAAGGATCGGTGAAAACGAAGTTCGACGGTGGAGATGCGAGATTAAGGGGGAAAGGGGGAAAAATATTGTGATGGGATGAGATTATGATGGTCTGTCGGAAGATTCTACGCGTTGGGACGAGCACGTGAGCGTAAGAATTGCCCGAAACGGAGGTCCGGATCAAAAGATATGAAGTCCGGAAGTTCTAAGGATCTTTCTGCAGATTACTTTTAAGGTCACAGGGACCTATTTGTAATTATATAAAAGTTTGGAGGGACCTTTTGTAAAATGCGAGGGACCTAAAAGATAATTTCTAGAAAGTTTGAGGGTCTTTCTGTAAAAATCGAGGGATCTGAACATAATACAGAAGAAGGTCGAGGGCTTAAATGCAAAAATATATTTGCTAGGATTTTCTGGAATTTTTGGAATTAATTTTAGGTGGAAAAATCCATGGACCGGGTCTATTCATAGGTCTATGGTGGACTGGAGGGCTAAAGTGTAAATGTGCATAATTAAGTGAGGGAGGTGGGCTGATTTCGGAAAAGGAAAGGGGCTAGATCGCGAAATTGCCAAAAGCTCGCTTGAGCTTCTTCTTCCTCTCGGTCGCACGCCATGGCCGGCTCTGGAGAGCTCGGTGGCGCGCCTGGCGAGAGGGGGAGGGAGGCCGGGGAGAGGGGGAAACTGTAGAGGAGCTCGACGCGCATCCGTCCGGAGTGGAAGGAGGATGGGAGGTGGCTCGGATGTGGAGTATTTGGGAGGAACGCATCCATGGCCGGGAGCTCGGGAGAATATAGGGAAAACTCGGATTGCGAGCAGCTCGATGGAGGAGAGAAGGTGGCACTGGCGCCGGTGCGCACAGGAGAACGAGACGCATCCCTTTTATAGGCTCGAATGGCAGGAGGAGCACGAAAGCATCACCGAGGACAAGAGCTTGGCTCAATGGTGCTCTGTTCGTGGATTTGTCCGGGGGCGAGCAATGGAGAGGGGTCCGGTACGACGGAGCTGGGGAGACGACGCGCGACGCGAGGCTGGCGGTGGTCCAGTGGCCGGGCGCTACTTGGCTAACCGCGTGGCACGAGCACTGGTGGCGTTCTTATCCGGAGAAGGAAGAAGACACATTTCTTACGGGAGGAAGAAGACGACCGAGGGAGCGGCGCCGTACGCGCTTAGGGGCCACGCCCGGGGCTGGCCGCGCGCCCGAGTGGGCTGCGCACTGCTCTTGGGCCGCGCGCCCCTAGGGGGAGGGGGAGAAGGAGGTGGGTTGCGCTGGTTTGGGCCGTGGAGGAAAAAAAGAGAGGGGATTTGGCCCAGAGGAAGGAAAAGGGCTTTCCTTTTTTCTAGATTTTTGGTATTTGGATCTGGGTTGAATTTGAAGTTTAAATTTGGAGCAACACACACAAAAAGAAATTTAAATCAAGCAATCACTTCTCAAGGTACATTTTATTATTATAAAATGTCCAATTTTCCTTTGTAGTTTAATTTATTCATGAGGTTTTGTTTGCGAAAATTTGTGAATCACAAAATAAATCTTAAAAATTTTAATTAGTCGCAAATTTTGAATTTGATTTAAGTTAAAAAATTTCGGAGTGTTACACTATTTTAGCAACCCACTAGGTGATTTGCGGAGGCGAGAGTAGCTGATCAGGTGCTAAGGAACTTTTGGGGAGTTCCCGTTTGGAGAGTGCTCGTTGCGGGCACAACCGTGTATGTACTTTGGGTTATGAAGATCCTGTTGTGGTGGTACTTGTTGTTGAGACTATGGTATGAGGAGAGGGTTTGGTGACTCGCCTTGGCAGCATAAGGACCAGCTCACGGGACATATGTTCCGGGCTTTTACTTACACCACGTGGCCCGTATGGGCGTGTGCTCGGATCATGATGCTTTGTGGAGGACTGGCTGGCCCGCCGTGGTGTAGAGATAGTGTTACTGGGTTTTTGGAGCTTGTCTCGACCCATGAGTAGAGGATACCCCACCTTGTCGGTGGTAGGCCTTTGACACCTTCAGGACCATTTTTTCGTGTTGTGGTTGGGGATCCCGGACACTGGAGGACGGGCGCCACCAGTCGATGCATTGTTGAGTGATCTTGTGAGTGTATCTATGCATAGTAGCTCCGTGTTATAGTACCTCTTCAAGTGGGTACATGTGTATAAACTCTGCATAGTTATAATCTATACGTATAGCCTTGCCAAAGGATAAGGGCAATACTCGAGAGCATCCCGAGTGATTAGCATTTACTAATTCTCCCCTCCGATAGGTGTTTTACTTTCGACTTCGAGCTGTGGTTCCAGTGGAGGTGTGCTTGGACTTAAATTTTGACCCTTGCAGGATTGTGTTGTTTACCGTAAGGCCACTTATAAAATTTGATCAATAATAAAACTTGACTCACATAGACTTTAGGTTAATTGCTTTAGGTGCTTGAGCCATTGCCCTTTTCCTTGAATAATCCAAGCATGCATCACATTGTTGCTAGGTAGTTGCGGCTTGCTGAGTACTCTATGTACTCACGGCTTTACCACTTTGTTTTTCATTCTACTAGTAGATCAAGCCTCAACTTCAAGACTTCGTCAACCCAAGTAGAATAAGATTGAAGATGCTTAAGGAGGGTTTCGCCTACACTCAAGTTGCTCGTAGATTTGGATTCACTATGAGGACTTCGCTACGCTCAAGTTGAAGATTTGCTTTCGCCGCCTACGACGCTTAGAATTTCGCTTCCGCTGGTAGTCTTGTGTTGTTTCCTTGGCCTGCGTGCTAAGTCCTTGTACTCAGTTGTTGTAGACTCTTGAATCTTGTCATAATTTATAATCTTTTATGGTTTTATAAAATTTAACTATATTGGTTCTACAAGTCATCCTTCTAGGAGTGACTATGAGCGGAGAAAATCAGGCTGTCACAGCGCTGCAATCACAGATGGCGCCAGTTCATCCCAAGTGCAACCGAACAGCTATGCATC